>PVHY01026222.1:0-17532 GCA_004024945.1 Uropsilus gracilis
AGAGAGAGAGAGAGAGAGAGAGAGAGAGAGAGAGAGAGAGAGAGAGAGAGAGAGAGAGATGGCTCCACCACAGAGGCTTTCAGCTGATTGGAAGCTTGAGCTAAACAGCGAGTTTATTGTCTGTGGCAGGCAATATTTATAAGCCAAAAGAAATGGTTTCTGACTTGTCAAACAAGGGAGACGAGTGGCTACTGCACAATTAAATTGGGCAAAATACTAGTTCCCTTGAGATAATTGGGGGCAGGGGCTTCACTTACAGATTTGTTGGTATCTCTTCAAGAAATGTTTCTTAAGGTAAACATTGGCGGAGTGGCCACTCTGCTGCCCCTGGAGGTCAACGGTGGTATTTGCATCACCAGTGTTCTGAAGACAGGCGAGGAATGACATGTTCTTCATCCACAGCGTGGGCTCTGCTGGGTCTCAGCTTGGAGCTGAGTTTTTCTCCCCATTTTTAACTGGGATTTTTGCTTTGTTTTTGTTAAGTTGTGTGAGTTCTTTGTGGATCTTTGTTCTCGGACCCCTCTCACTTGTATGGAGGACAAAAATTTTTTCTCATTTGGTTGGATGTCTCTTTGCTTTGGTTATTGTCTCTTTTGCTGTACAGCTTTTCAGTTTGATGTAGTCCCAGATGTTTATGTTTTCCTTCATTTTTTTTTTTTTTTTTTGCCAGCTGTAGATGTTGGACAAGCTATTTCTACCGCTCCCCACCCTCTTTGTTGTGCAGCCATCCCAAGCCAGGCAGTTTCACTGTTGATTCAGGAAGAAGGATATTGGTGCCTTAGGTTTATCTTACATGCCTTCAGGGCTGAGGCAGGTGCCTGGATATGCAGGCTGCCCAGTAGCCAGAGAGGCAGGCAGGCGGCAACCGAGCCTCCTCCCTCCCTCCAGGGCAAGGAGTTCTACTCGCTTCTACACTGCATGAGGACAAAGCCAGCACAGGACCAGCTATGTGCTCTTGGTCACCTAACTATACATCTTTGTGCATGTGGGGCCCTCTCAGGGTCATGGGCTATTTGCTGTTTGCTGGACGTCTGCGAGGTGGAAAAGAGCCCACATTACTCCTCCTTGCACCCATCCTAGTTCATTCATCACCATCAACATTTTGCCACAATCTCCTGCATTCTTGCACAGAGTAAGATGTGAGGAGACAGATGCCCAGCCTCTTCTCTTCTCCATTTTGGACCAGAAGTCAGCCCCTTCTGTGCAGAACTTGGCTCATAAGGGTACGTGACATAATTGTGGAATGCAAGGGTGGAGGGACAGATAGATGGAGGGAAAGATGAGTCACTAAAGAAATTGTGGACGATGGGCAGAGGGAAAAAAGAGTGCGTGGACAGATGCTTTGAGGTCTCCCGCCATGCCGCTGTCAGGCCCTTCTTCACAGATGGCAGATTTACGGGCAATCACCGCCCTGAACTCTTCCTCGTGGTTCTTTGGCCCAATTTTGCCATCCCTCCTGAGCATCTCATGTGCTCCTTTGGTCTCCCTCTGATTGTCCATGCCTGACTCTAATTCCTTTGACTGGACACACATATATATTAAATTCAGCCCTTTTCTGCCCTCAAAATCCATGCACTTCAAGGAATAGGAGAGGAATGCATGGTTTTTCTCCACCTCCTTGAAGTGAAAAAGTGCAATCTGACCCATTCTGTAGTCATACATCTTGTCCCTTTTTCTCTTCACCCCCTCTCGATGTTTGCATTTTCACCACAGGTCTGTATCATCGGTGTCTGAAAACATGAAGAATTCTAGCATCTCACTCAGTCTCTAAAGAAACCAGAAACTTCGCAACTGGGTCTTGATAAAATACCAGCACTTTAAGTGGAGGAAATTTGCATGGAGGTAGTCATACTTTTTCATCTGTCACTTGGTCCTGGAGTCAGTTCATTAACACAGAGAGCTTCTCTCTAGCTGAAAAGAAGGGAACATAATACCTTTGAGGTGAAAAAACTTTGTAAACAACCTAGTAAAGCCCTTGATTTTACACAGAAGAAACCAAACCCAGGAGTCTGTGTTGGTCCTGGTGCCACACAGATATTTATTATTTGCCAAGTTAAGCTGATGTCAGAACCACAGTCTTGTGGACAAAGCGCATTTGTCTTCAGGTACTTTTTAAATCGCTGCTTTGATTTCTTCATGAGCCAATAGTCACTCAGTGGTGTGTTGTTCATTCTCCACATATCAGCGGCATTTCCAACTTTTGTCTTGTGGTTAATTTCTAGTGTGGTACCATGGTGACCGAAGAAGCTATGAATTGTTGACACTTGTTTTGTGACCCTCACATGTGGTCTTTTTAAAAAATTGTTCCATATGCGCTTGAAAATAACATGTGCTTGCCTTTTTCTGTCTGGTTGATCTTCCCATTGATGATACTAGGATTTAAAGTCTGCTGCCACTTTTGTGGTGCCAGTGAGTGGGTTTAAATTTGTTAGTAGTTGTCTTGTAGGCTTGATGCTACTTTTGGGTCATCTTTATTGATAAGTGTTATGTCATTCCTATAATAATCCCTGTGTGGTTCCAATATAATCCCTACTTAATGTCCTGTACAATGTTCATCCCTGCATCTTCTTACCATTTTTAGCTCAATGTCTATTTTATCTGCTATGGTATGACTGTCCTAGTATTTTATGGGGGATCCCAAGCTTGTTGAACTGTTTCTATCATTTGAGTCTATGCTTATCTTTGGAGTTCACATGGGTCTCCTGGAAACAAAGGAAAGTTACTGTGTTGTTTTTTTTTTTCCTGATGCAACTGATCACTTTTCTTTTCTTTCTTTCTTTCTTTTTTTTTGAGACTAGGTTTTGCTATGTTCCCGGGGTAGTCCCAATCCAGTGGCCTCAAGCCATGCTCAGCCTCAGCCTCCCAGGTAGCGGGATTACAGGCGTCCACCACCGTGCCTGGTTGCTTTTTCGAGACCAGGTCTCGCTATGTTGCCCGGGCTAGTCTCGAACCCGTGGACTCAAGCCATCCCTGGCCTCTTGTCTCCTCGCGCTTGGATTACAGGTGCATACCACCATGCCCCGCCACTCTGTCTTTTGATTGGTGAATTCAGTCCACTTACATTTGGAGTGATTGTTGGCATACGAGGGTCAGCGACTGCCACCTTGTCTTTACTTTTCTGGCCTTGTCTATTTACTTGTTCAGTTTTTCTTGTGTGCGTGTGAATTTTCTTCTGCTCGACTTAGAGAGGAAAGCCTGTCTCTGGTTCTGGGTCTTCCAAGCTAGTCACAAGCAGCCCCAGGGGCCATTAGCTCCGTGCCCACCTACCAAACTGCAGTCTCTTTGGCAGGTCTGTGCTAGTCTTGCTGCAGTGGAGCAGGTGTGGAGGGAAGCCTGACAGTGTGCTGCTCGCCCCTCAGGACATCCATACTCATGCCAGCCATCCCAGCTGCATTACCTCAGCACCTGCCAGCAGCTGTTGTTCTTTACAGCAGGGGGCAATCAGCTGGCTCCAGGGAAGCCCTGGAAATCTAAGTTTGAGAAGAGAGAATGAGCCTGGCGTGGTGGCGCGCACCTCTTGTCCAAGCGCTGGGAGGTTGAGGCCCAGGATCGCTTGAGTCCGCAGGTTCGAGACTACCCCAGGCAGCATAGTAAGACCTGATCTCAAAAAAAGCAGCTGAGCGTGGTGGTGATGCCTGTCATCCCAGCTACCTGGGATGATGAGGCTGGAGATCGCTTGAGTCTGCGGTACCTCAGGCAACTTGAGTTTGTGGTACTCTGGGCAACATAGCAAGACCTAGTCTCCAAAAAAAAAAAAAAAAGGAGAAAGAGAACGCCTTTGGGACTTTGGGACCATAAGCTAATTACCCACACCCCCAAGTATGTCAGTTCCATGTCCCTAACAACCAGTGTTCTTCCAGGAAGGCCAGTTGGTTTCTTGCACACGTGTGGCGGGTTAAGAGCAGAGCAAAGTCCAGGGGGGGCTGTGATAAGAGGTGGGGGGTTGACTTTGGGACATCAACCTAGCTGCCAGCAGCTCCAGGTTTGTGAGCGCAGTTCCAGTGCAGCAGAGTCTTTCGTACAGCAGTCGTGAAGTCTTGTAGCTGTGCTCACCAGACTATGTTGGGCGAGGGCTCAGGCCAGTGTTTATAGCATTTGTTGCTGATAGATGTTGAAGTTTGTGGCTTTGGGAACAAGCTTCCCTCATTCTCCAGGTGGGGGGGTGGGGGAATGCAGGACAAATGACGCTTTCTGGATCCATTTAAGGAGATAATTTCTTGACAAGGGTTGTTCCTTCATGTTTTCTGGGCATGTCCTAACTGTCCTTATTCTTTCAGTGGACGAGTCTTTTCGTCCTTTCCAATTTCACCCGCTGTTCTCAAACTGCTGGACTCTGCAGTAAATACGTGTTGGTAATGTTGTGCCTCTCTTGTTTTGGAGTTGTCAGAGGTTATCTGGAAGCCTGCTCAGTCTCTGATGCCATCTTGGCGTTGTGCATAGTATTTTGTCCTCACCCACTGGTGATTTGGTTCATGGAGATACCTTGCCACTCAATTAGAAAAAAAGAAGTTGCCGGACGTGGTGGTGGGTGCCTTTAATCCCAGCCTTGGGAGACAGACTAGGAATCACTTGTGTTCATGGGTTCAGACAACATAGTGAGACCTAGTCTCTAAAAGACCTAGTCTCTATTAAAAAAAAAAAAAAAGTCAATGAAATTTTGCTATCCAGGTGGTCTGGCAGTTTTTATGACACTTGAATGAAAACTTTACCACCATTCTAGTGACCGATACTAACTTACCGGAATCCTCTGAACTTTCGAGCGAACATAAAAATAAAGTGGAAACTACAAAAGTATTAATGTATAGGTGAATTGTTTTAGAAGATTAATCAAAACATTAAATGAAAAAGAAACAATGTATTTGACTGCATAAGAATATATAAAAATATTATTCTTCAACAGAACAAACTAGAAATAACATTAGAAATCAGCGTGCAAACCCAAGCATAAACAAAATAAAAGACCAAAACATAAACAAGAGATATGTCCAATTCACAGAAAAAGAATTTTCTTAACACAGGTGTTATTACAAATTAAACTAAAAGTGACCTCTCAATTCACAAAATAAATACAATGTGCAAGAAAAATACAGGAATGCAAATTAAAATTAGAGTTATTTTAAGAAAATGGAGTTTGCAAAGTTTAACTAAATCATTGGAAATGGAATAATGGGATAGGTTTCATTATATAAAACTATAGACCATAGTTTAAAATTTAGCTATGATGATGCAGAACTAAATGTATTGTAGAGAGAAGCGACTGATATTTTAAATGAAGACCCATATTCAGGCCTCCCATTCTCTCTTTTTTTTGGCTAGTAGGCTTTTTGATATTCCATATGAACTTCTTTAATTTTTTTCTATCTCTTTAAAGAATGTCATTGGAATTTCTATAGGGATTGCATTGACTCTGTAGATTGCTTTTGGAAGGATGGTCATTTGATGATGTTAATTCTTCCAATCCATGAGCAGGGAATGTCTTTCCATTTCCTTATGTCTTCTATCTCTTTTAGCAGCATTTTCATGTTTTCTTTGTATAGTTATTTCACGTGTTTTGTTAGGTTTATTTCCAGGTATTTAATTGTTTTTGGTGCGATGGTAAATGGTATGGCTTTTTTAATTTCTTCTTCTTCTTCTTGGCTTTTTGCATATAGGAAGGTTACTGACTTCTGTGTGTTGATTTTGTAGCCGGCTACCTAACTGAAGTGTTTTATTGTTTCGAGAAGTTTTTCTGTAGATTTTTTGGGGGTTCTCTATATAAAGAATCATATCATCTGCATATAATGAAGCTTTAGTTCCTCTTTTCCTATTTCCCTTTATATCTTTCTCTTGCCTTATTGCTCTGGCTAGAACTTGTTAGTACAATGCTAGTACAATGTTAAAAAGTAGTGGAGAGAGTGGGCATCCTTGCCTGGTTCCAGACCTTAATTGGAATGATTTTAGTTTTTCTCCATTTAAGATGATGTTTGCTGTAGGTTTGTCATATATGGCTTTTATTTTGTTGAGGTTTGTTCCTTTGATCCCTGATTTTTCAAGGACTTTTATCATAAATGGGTGCTGGACTTTGTCGAATGCTTTCTTTGCATTTATTGATATGATCATGTGGTTTTTGTTTTCTCTTTGTTGATGTGGTGTATTATGATAATTGATTTCCGGATGTTGAACCATCTTTGTGCCCCTGGGATAAATCCCACTTCATCATGGTGAATAATGTATTTATGATCTTTGGATTTGATTTGCTAGGATTTTGTTTAAAATTTTTACATCTGTGTTCATTAGGGAAATTGGTCTATAGTTTTCTTTCTTGGTACTGTCCTTATTTGGTTTTGGTATGAGTGTGATGTTTGCTTCATAGAATGTGTTTGGGAGCTTTCCTTCTTTCTCAATTTTTTTGCAAGAGTTTTAGTAGAGTAGGTGTTATTTCCTCTTTAAATGTCATGTAGAATTCATTTGTAAAGTCAGCTGGTCCTGGACTCTTGTTTTTAGGGAGGGTTTGCTTCTATTTCCGCTGCTTGTGATTGGATTATTTAGGTTCTCTATTTCTTTGTTCAATTTTGGGTAGTTGTGTTCTTCCAAGAATCTGTCCATCTCATTCAGATTGTTCTATTTGTTTCCATATAGATGTTCATAGTAGTCTCTGATTATCCTTTGGATTTCTTTTGTATCTGTTGTAATTTCTCTTCTTTCATTTGTGATTCTGTTTATGTTGACTCTAATGAATGTGTACATTGTATGCATTGGAGAAATATGCCCTGTGCATTGCATCCTATAAATGTAATACAGGAAGTTAAAAAAAAGAAGATGAAAATAATGAAAGACAAGAAAGAACTTATGAAGGTGCTCAGGTATTTTAGCGAAAAAAAAAAGCAAAACTCAAAAGCTAAAAAATCATAACATAGCCACACAAACACTTTTCTTGTTCAAAATACAGCTACCTAATATAAGTTAACATCAGGAGTTAGAAACAATTAAAAATATTGACTGTGTCTTTTGGAGTTAGGACAGGGTGGTCCACCAGTTTGAGGAGCAGATGACATAAACTATCTTCTCTGCTTTTTGTAGTCCATGAAATAAGTGAATAAATAAACAAATAAGCAAACAAATATTCATTTGTAATTTATATATTATGAAGAAAATGTCATAAAAATAAATTTAATAATTTATATTGGTATAATTATAATTTATATATTTTATTATCATAAATGTTATAATTCATATCTTATATTTATAAAAATAAGTAAATTTAGTTTGTAATTATATATAAAATCATATATAAATACATTTACTATTGCACTATATTCTTTATCTTAATAAATATAATTGCATTGATATATAATACTATTTTTACATATGGTCTACATATTGTTTTATAGGTATTATATTTATAGTATGAAAAAAATTCAATAAAGATTTATGAGGGCATGTTCTCTAATTTGAGGGCTGATTTATCCACTCCCTTTCTTTGTAGCCTATATTTTTGACAATTTTCTACTTAATCGTATGACTTGATCAAGCATAGTTCACTAATAAGCTTGAATTACTCAAGTCCCACCTATATTCCATGCAGGCTTCTTAAGCTATTTTTTCTAATTTTGCAAACACTATAATAATCACTATTTGTGAAAAAGCTGAACACACATTTACTTGTCTTTTATATTGCTTAAAAATGTTTAGAGGGATTTCAACTACTCTCTACAGGTTAAAATTTGGAGAGGTCTAATAACTTGGGGAATTTTAGGCCACTTACATTCACTCTTAGTCACTAGTGATGGACACAAGAATGTCCTTGAAAGATGTTCACATTCTAAGCTCCAGTATCTGTGAATATGTTAGTCACAGTAAAGGAGGATTAAGTAGACTTTACCAGAGGGAGATTATTCTGGACTATCTGGGTGGATCCAGTGTTAACACAACATGGATCTTATATGTGGAAGGAGGCAGAACACAATTCAGAGTGATGCAAAATGAAAAGGATTCAGGTCAACCGCAATCATTTGAAGCGGATGGAAGAGGCTAGAAGACAAGCAATGCAGAAGACTTTCAGAAGCTGGAATAGGTAGTGAAATATCTTGTACGCTAAAGCCTCCAAAAGAAACACAATCCTGCCAACAGTATGACTTTAGCTTAGCAAGATCTGTGTCAGATTTCTGATTCATAGAATAGTAAAAATTTTTAAAAGTATATTATTTTAATCCACCAGATTTGTGTTAATTTAGTATCATTAAAGGAGTAAAGGAAAAGGAAAACAGTATCTAACAGACCTACCATCATTAAAATGCCCAAATTCAGTCCAGTTTAGAAAGAACCCTCCTCCCTCCATATTATTAGGCTTCAAGGCACCCCACTCTCTGTGATGTGTGCGGAGGGTGGGACTTGCCAAGAGCAACAAGCTCGACAAAGACGATCCCACCAGTCCTAAAGCTCCCTGTTCTGATCTCTCTATAGTTGATCCTTAAACAACAAGGATTTGAACTGCATGGTCCACTAATACTCAGACACCACCACGGAAGAATTAAGAATAAAGCTTAGATAAACAAAGGAAAAGTCAAAACAAGCTAAGCACCAAACTGAAGTGCACAACTTTGAGCAGGAGGGAAAAGGGGGGGGGGGGGAAGGGAGGGTAGGGTAGGGGGAGTAAATCCCTGGAATTACAATGTTGTGAAATTTATATATAAATAAATAAAAAAATTTAAATTAAAAAAAAAAGAATAAAGCTTAGTGGAGACAAGGCTTGCTGGACCAATGCCAGAAGATGAGGAAGAAGATGTAGAAGAAGCAGTGCTAGAAAACAAACTGACTGTAGACTGTCTGGTAAAAGGATTCAAGGCAGCTTTTCATGTTTTCTAACAGGGTCTTTTAGGATTTGGACACTGAAAGTCAAACAAACAGTGGAAGAGGGATTGGTGCCCCAAAGAAACACCTTCAGAGAAACAAGAAAACAAGAAACATCAGACAGAAAGGATGCCAAGCATGATTTCTCCTGCCTCTCCTCCACCTCTCAGCTCTGTCACCCCTGAGTCAGCAAGACCAGTTCTCCTCCTCATGCTACTCAATGTGAAGATGATGAGGGTGAGGGTCTTTATGGTGATCCCCTCCACTCAATGAAGATTAAATACAAAGTACGTGTTGACTGTTTATGTTATCAGTAAGGCTTTCGGTCAATAGCAGGCTATCAGTAAAGTTTTGGGTGAGTCAAAAGTTATCCCTGGGTGTTCAACTACACAAAGGATTCACACCCCTAACACCATGTTGTTCAGGGGCATTGTATTTGAAGTTGATGAAAAGAGAGGAGTCAGTTCTCCCTTGCTTCCTTAGTGAGCTGACTCTGTGAGGTAGCTGATGTCTCTCAGATTGGTGATTCAGTTCACACTGAGGCAGAAAGAGTCCCACTGTAATACGCTGCTTCCAATGCACATGCTAGTTGCTAAACAAACACATGCCACATGGCTCAGATGTCAGATTTGTCATTAGAACATGCTATCTTTCCCACACAAAGTCTTGCTTAGCAATTGGTCTTTATCAGTTTGTCTTTTCCAAGTTCCTGTTAAACCCTGTTACTAGTCTATATTGGAAACCCATCTTTTCCCAGCAAAATTTATTTTACGTGTATTTTATGTGTACATCAAAGCAGAACTTGTCTCCTCCACTTGTCTAAAAGCATTTTCTGCCAGCAGTGGTTCCTAAAGGCTTTGCTAACGTTACCTCCAGTTTGCACTCATTTGTTCTACTCCAAACTGGCAAGTGATAAAGAAATTGCCTGGTGACTGCCATGCTCCGGATTTCTTCAGGAATGCTTCACAGTCTATCAACATAAAGATAGAGGGAAAAGTTGTAAATAAAATGCATGCATAAATGATTATCCTCATCACTAGTCTCTCTGAGTGTACATCCATTAATAACAATACTGTTTGTATCAATTTTAATGTGACCCCTTAAATGCATTCTCACTTCTGGGACTAATTATTCTCTTGTTCTAAGAAATGAGGGTAATTATTGATTTGGCATCAAGGGACTTTTATTTACTTTCACATCTGCCAGGACTGTTTCTGCTCCATCTGAAAGTTTGATCTCCTTTAACTCAAATTATACAGACTCAGTTATTGAAGAAAAAGCACCATTGAAGAGAGAAGAAATATCTTCCCAAACATTGAGATGGGATATGGGTGTTGGTGGATGTGATTTCTGTGTTGTGGGGTGTATTTATAGAGGAGAAAGCACCAAGCTCTTGATCAGCCTATCTTGGACTCTTGCCACTTTCTCCACTTGGGGACACAGCACTTTATGAATTGCTGTGTGGCCTATGAGACCTGAACTTGGCCTTCCAAGCCTAGGGAGTATGAGAAGGCCTGAGGGATCACCAGAGTCAGTCTCATTATCCAGTGTCACTTCGAGTCCTCTCTGGAGGCACAATAGAAAACTTTTTGAAAAAAAAAAAAAAAAGATTTACTTTTCGGTGCTAATGAAAGTAGTCAGCAGGGAACTTACAAGGGAAGTATCATATTTTTCCAAAGAACAGACTCATCAGAAAATCTCAGGAGAGTAGAACCCTGTGTTTGTTGATAATTTGGCAGCTGATTCATTCAAGAGAACTTATGCTAATACGTTTGGATTCATTCTCATGCACAATACCCATTGTCTATATACTTACTATGTAGAAAACATTCAGGCAGAACAAAAAGGCTACAAAACTAGGGAAAAGAGAATAACATCCACCCAGCCTCTCCTAATGCTAATATTTTGAACAGTACAGTACAGTTGTCAAAACAAGGAAGTTAAATGAAGTCTTACATTTCATGAGCTTTTTCGCTGACTCCACAAGAGCCCAGACAGCGTTTGAATGACATGTCCTTTTAGTCTTTCTGCATCTCAGTTTTTCCTAGTCTCTTATAACTTTGACACCTATTAAGAGCATCTCTCAGGGGCCCACAGCTTGGGAGGACTGACTGTTTTCTCATTCATGGACCGAGGACATGTATTTTTGGCAAGAATGTCACAGAAGGAATATTGTGTTCTTAGATTCTCCTATCAGGGTGCACCTGTTTCCATATATCTTGCCAGTGATGATATTAACCTTTATTAGAAAAGACAAGTTTGAGTTAGGAGATGGTTGGGGGTGTAAGGGGGGTGGGATTTCACCACCCCAAGTGCAGTGTTCCAGTCTATTCCACATTGCATGAATATCTGGTTGCTGCTTTGAGGTATTTGTGCAATTACTTCCATAGGGTGAGTCCCACCATGGTCTGAACTGAGTACAATCCCTGTGCCTCCTTCTGGGGTTAAGCTAGGTGGCTGCTCTGGTGAAATGTATTGGCTGTGGCTTTGTCAGTCTTGCCCTTGTAATTTGTGTTTCTCAAGTTCATTCGATCATGATCAATAAGAGTAATAACAACAATAAGAGTTATAATAGGAACTGAATAAATGACACTGAGCCAAGAATAGTACTGAACATCACATTTATTTTCTTGATCAGTCCTTATGACAACCCTTCGAGACAGGTGCAATTACTGGGTCCCCTAACCAGAATCATGTGAACATAGATTATCAGGGGTGGCCCAAGTCCCAGACAAACAAAGACACTCTTAACAGGCCTAGCTTTCATGGGCTTATGGGACACCTCCAAGGAGGCAGACCAGGGTTTCTTTGGAGTTGTGTAGGGTTTAAACACTCCACACTGGCTCAGTTAAATCTTTACGGCAAAGTCCTGACAAAGAGCTTAGGAATTTTCGTTTTGTTGATCATCTTTTATAAAAATATAAATGATAAAGACTGGTTACAAGGAGTGGGACCAAAATATGTATTCTCATCAATCACAATGTGGCAGGGCTTCTGTTTTGTTTATTTGCCAACATAGCATCAGGAGACTTCACCTCTTTCATATTTTTACCAAAAGGTAAGGACACTACACACAATTGGTTGAAGGGCCGAAAATTTAATTTGATTTCAGCTAATAAACACTTGTTAATATAAGAACATGCATGCTAAAATAGTAAAGGAATGAATTCTTTATTTTCATTGCAACTCTTTTCATGTGCTACATTCATATTAAAGACATGAAAAAGTAATTTACTCCTCTGTATACCAGGTTTTAGTGCCTTTCCCCATTTATATTTGTATTCATATTATATATGTTTAATTTAAATAGTATGTACTGTGTATTAGCTTACATAAACATCATGAGGTGTATTAATACAAGCATGCACATTTTGCTTGTCTTGCAGATGTTTATTGCCTTCATGGATATTCTTTACCAATAGTAATCCTTAATGTTTCATAGGACATTCAGTTATATACAATGCCTACACACAATTCCATTCTCATCAGCATCCGTTAGTGTCTAACATCATTCTTTAGCAAACAAGCTTCCAGAAACCAGCAACCTCTTGTTTAATGCCCTTCCTCTTGCTCTGGACCTGTTATCATGGGAACTTGTAACCTGACACTATACGTGGTATCTGGTTCATTCTTCACACACCCTGTCTTAAATCTTCACTATTTCCTTAAAAAAGACATTTTGATGAACAGATGACCAACATACCTGTAATCTCATGCAACTGTGGTAGTCTTAATGGGAGTGGGATTCTTCTGTGACCATTAAAAGGTTTGAGGCAGTCAAGCAACTTTAGTTGATTATGAGTTACCCAGCATTATAAAACATATCAATTAATCAATTAGATCAATTCTGATGAATGTAAGAGTTTTTATATATAAAAGTTCACTCACATAGACCCATGTGCATGCACTAAGCACTCACATAGACCCATACCCATGCACTAAACAAGGTGATTAAATAAATAAAAGTATAAGTGTAATCTCCCAAGTCCCTTTTCCTTCTTAAAGACCTCTAACTGCATTCTTATATGCACCATAAAAAGCAAGACAGCATTTATAGAAACAAGCTATTACAGCATTTATATGGAATTTACTAACAAGATAATAAGATCATCTAAGTAAGCTGTATTTGAATTAATTTGTATTTGTATTTGTACAATTAATTTGTATTTGAATTAATAGTATACTATACATACTTCACATAAACATGAAATATACTAATAAAAACATGTGCTCTTGATATCACATACTAAAGTTTAATCATGATTTGCTTTATGTTCTTATTTTGATTAAATATATATAATTTTTTTTATATCATTGTATGCACTGAGGTTCTCCCACCACCAAGATTAAAGTAAATGTTATCTTGATCTCTGGTGCTCATCCCTCCCTTGGTTTCCTCTTCCTTCCTTCCCCCTTCCTTACTGTATTCTTAGTTCTGCTGTCATTTTGTTAGTTTTAACTTTTTCTTGTCCTTTGTTTTCCCTCTATCCCACATATAAGTTAGTATTCTCCCCATATACTGCATTAATAGTAATTTGACCCTTTTTCCAGTTTTTTTCCTTTAAAATTTCAACTTATTTCCGTATTAAAGGCAATTTCCAAATTTGCCATTTAAGAAATAATTCTTTTTTCCAATCCAAATTCCTGATATATAGAATTTCCCCTCCTTTCCAACAAGAATTTGAATTATATTTTCAAAGATCTGACTTTATAAAATCGTTAATGTAGCTTACTTCAAAGTTAGCCTTTGACAATGTATAGATGGGCTTTTAAACTCCATAAACACATAGACTTGGTGCTGATCGTCCTATTAGCTCTTCATAAAATTACATATGCCAGTATCCACATTATAGTGAGAGTGCCTTCCAGATCCAAAAGATCTGAAAGGATGGATATAGGGAAAAACAAACAAATAAGAAAGAATGAAAACAACCAATGGGACTGAACCATAGAGCGAGAGAGGAGGAGGGGGAAGGAGATGGGGGAGATAAAGAGCCCAAAAGATCAGGATGGCTAACAAATGTTAGTGAAGTGGGAAAGTCCCAGGGTACACAATAATGGAATGATGTCATGGAAATATAAATGTACATATATATGCAAATTAAAAAAATTAAAATTAAATTTAAAAAAAGAGAAAAAAAGGAACAGGGTTATTAGGGAATAGAGAAAGAAAAAGAGAGCCATCTGCATAGTGCCAGGCAGACAGGAAAGCTGCTTCTCACCAGCGTGGAAATTGTACTGATTCCTCTTTTTTCTTAATTAATTTATTTTTTTATATATGTGTTTCACATCTTTGTATTCCCTGGGGACCAGCCACCACCTTCCCTCCCTGACCATTCCTTCCCATCTCCACCCCTCCTAACCCCCCACATACTCATCCCTTTTATGGAAATGTCATGTACATGTCTATAGCCTAAATTGTCAACCAGAATAAACTTTATAATAATAATTAAAAAAAGGACCAGGTACTAAGCATGTGTAGTTTATCACTCCTTGTTCAATCTGCCCCTAAAGGACACAGTCATAATAAAAAAAAAAAAAAGTTAAGGCAT
Source organism: Uropsilus gracilis (assembly GCA_004024945.1). NCBI lineage: Eukaryota > Metazoa > Chordata > Mammalia > Eulipotyphla > Talpidae > Uropsilus > Uropsilus gracilis. The sequence goes on from PVHY01026222.1 coordinate 14,382, forward strand.
AAATGGGTGGTTGGGACATGTTTCTTTCTCCAGGAACTTCTTGCTTAAAATCACTTACTCCCCTAAATAAGTCATCTCAGTGAACAGATGATGAATGCAGCCATGATCCTACATGATTGTGGTTGTTCTAACACAACTGTGGGATTGTGCTGTTCTAAGCTACATACGTAAGCGTGACTTTCAGCCACTGTGGTTACATGATTACATAAAATGTGGTATAAAACATGTTTTAGAGAAACAAGAGATACAGGTTAAAATTTGACCAAAACTAAAAAAAAGATCCAGCTGAGATAAAAAGAAACTACAAAAACAACTCCAACATTTGCAAATAGATGCTATTTGATAAATGAGACCTTAATCTTAAAAAAACAACTGATTTTTTCAAGAATACTATCAGCAACAGCTTAAGACACAGGTGGGAAGAATGTCTTATTAAACATAGAAAAGACACAAAGACCATAAGGAGCAGGCACTGAGGGGAAATGGAGGCAGAGACTCAAGCAATGCAGACGCAGGACAAAGAAAGGAGGCCTCCACATAGGACATGGCTCTAGTCCAGGATGATTTCGTTTTAAGATACCTTTATTGCACTTCAGATTCTTATTCCAAATAATGTCCTATTCTGAGATTCTGAGTGGATACATCTTTTGAGATACCAAACATACTACAGAGCTGATTAAGACCTCCAATACTAAAATGAAGTAAGGGCTTCTTTATTCAAAAAAAAAATTCCTTGAACACCCTCAAAGACAGTCCATTCAAGAAGTAACACCTGAACTACCAAATGAACTCACCTGGGGTTCCCTGGCTGGCACCTACCACTCTCTCGTTCTCTTTTTCCTTTTCCTTCCCACCTTCTTTAAAAAAAAAATAATTAATTTATTTACTTTTACATCATTGTCTACCCTGAGTTTCTCTCTCTCTCTCTCTCTCTCTCTCTCTCTCTCTCTCTCTCTTTCTTTTTTGAGACTAGGTCTCGCTATTTTTGCCCGTGGAACCGCGGCTCTCGTTGCCCGGGGTACCACAGACTCAAGCCACCCCCAGCCTCAGCTTCCCAGGTAGCTGGGATTACAGGTGCGGACCACCATGCCCAGCTATTTTTTTTTGGGGGGGGGAACTAGGTCTCACTACCGGCCCCAGGCAGGACTTGAACCGCGATCCCTAGTCCTGGCCGCTTCATAGGCTGAGGATTACAGGTACGAGCCACCATGCCCGGCCTACCCTGAGTTTCTTATACCACCACGTCACCTGTGAACTATCATCTTACACTTTTGTGCTCATTCCACCCCATCACCCCCCTCCTTGCTTGATACTTCAGTTCTGTTGACAGTTTAAACTTTTTCTGGCCCGTTTGTTTGTTTACCCTCTATCCCTCATAGAAGTGAGATCATCCAGTATTTCTCTTTTTATTTCTGGCTTATTCCTGCTAGCATGATTCCCCCTAGCTCCACCCATGTTGCTGCCAGTGACATAAGTTAGTCGTTTTTGATTGATGATCCTTCCCACCTTCTGTCCATTTTCCCATGACTATCCTAACTTCCCTCCACTTTTGGTCTATACTTAGTTCATCTCAGACACTCCTTCCTCAAATTTCTAAAGTCCTTCATAGTCCACAATATGGACCTGATGTTTCTGGTGGTTGGTGTTCTGGCTTATTGTGGAGTAGTGCTAGCCTCTCATGCTCTTCTATATGAGGTCACTCACGAATGAAGAGCCAGAGTCCCCAGCACAAGTGTTGCCATTTGAATAATGAAGTCATTCCATATGTTTCTATCTGAGAAGGGAAGTCAGGAGTGGGGGCGGGGTGTAAATTCAATGTAATCTCCCTCCAAGTTAAATGCTAAGAATTAGTTAGGAGTTGCAAATATTTTTATGAACATGTAGAACTTCAAATTTTGAGCAGAACAATCTACTCATCCACGCTAGGTTTATCACAGAGCACCAATGCGGGGGAAAGTGGCTTTGGTGGGAACATCACCTAGCAAATAGGACGAGATGGATATGAGCTAATAGGTCTTTCTTCGATTTAGATATGATGAGCCAAGATTTATTTCGGTCACTTCCGCTGAGAGGCTAAGCCAGGCCCCAGAAAGAGGAGGATTCTTGTACCTATCGAACACGTGAAAAGTAGACTTTGAACCTCCACAAAGTCTGCATCTTCTGCCTGTCTTTCTTTTTCCCTGCTTTTCCTTCTCAGTTGATATCAATGCCCTAAACCACCAATCTTCTGCGAGTCCTTCCTCTCATATTCTCTGTTCAATCTATGAGCAAATTCTCCTGTATTTTACTGTCAAAATAGATCCAGAATCCTTTTCTCTGCCTCCACCATGGACATCCGGGCACTGTCACATCTGGCCTGAAGCACTGCAGTGCCTCCTTGTGGCTCGTTCTGCTTGGGCATGTGTAAACACAAGGTCGGAGGGCATTCCCTCTCTAACCCAATCCTACGAGAAGGTAGGTCAAGGTGAGCAGAAGTTAGAAGTTCACACACACCGGACACATGATCACCTCTCAGACTTCATTTCTTTGCCTCCTTGTTAACTCGACGCTGGCTACACTGTTCCTCAAATGTGCTGACTCCTTTCACCTCAGAATCTTTGAAGATGTCATTCTCCCTTGCTTACATATTCCTTCTTCTCCATCCCCTGAATTCTGCGTGGTTTTCCCTTTAGATCATTTAATTTTCCTCAGTTTTAATCTTCTTTGTGGGAATTTCCTTCGCCACATCATTTAAAGTGAATTCGCTACCCATCTTCCAAGATGAGTCATAGTTCTGGTAGCACTTTCCTCTTTAATATGCCACAGCACATAGCCGGGCACGGTGGCTCGAGCCTGTAAGCTTCAGCCTATGAAGCAGCCGGGGCTAGGGATCGCGGTTCGAGTCCCGCCTGGGGCCCGTAGTGAGACCTAGTTCCAAAAAAATAGCTGGGCGTGGTGGTGCGCGCCTGTCATCCCAGCTACCTGGGAAGCTGAGGCTGGGGATGGCTTGAGTCTGTGGTACCCCGGGCAACGAGAGCCTGTGGTTCCACGGGCCAAAATAGCGAGACCTAGTCTCAAAAAAGATATGCCGCACATTTACTTGTTTATTGTCTATTTTTCTCACTGGAATGCAAGCACCATGAAGATAACAGATGTGTGTGTGGGGGGGGGG
>PVHY01026223.1:0-17521 GCA_004024945.1 Uropsilus gracilis
GACCCACCTCTCTGGGTCTGAGTTGGCCTGCAGCCAGGCACGGGAAGGGGGGGGGGGTGGTGTCAGACTTGATGGTACCTTGTCACTGACCCTGTTGTGCCCAGCACTAAACACTGCATAATTTAGCATAATTCCTAGCCCTGCTTGGCAATTCTGCTCTCTGCTGCTAGTCGCAGGGCCTCGCCCATTCTGAAGGAGTCTTGAACTTCCCCAGGGAGCTCCTTGTACCTGCAACTAGCCTTGTCCTTTGTATTCGAACTTGTCCTTTAAAGCCGGTGGTCTTGTGACTGTCTTGTGACTTGCCAGCTCTCACATAAAATGGGCTTCTGTTTTCTAACTCCCATTTTACACATTTCATATGGGTGAATCAAGTCCACCATCAATCCTGGAGCCCCAGATCTCAACCCACCAATGGGTTTACCCACCCAACAAATATCCACGGGGCCTGTCTCAGGTGCCATGGGCTGTTGTGGGCACTGTGGATGCAGCAGGGTGAAGGCCAAGGCCCCTTTCCCTGTGCAGTTTATAGCTGAGAAGTCCTAAGCTCACAGGGCACTGGGCGAGCCCTATCAGTGGGGGAACATGTTGGTGTGAGCGGAGAGCAGTGTGGGCTAGGAGAGGGGAGGATGTCACAGTGCAGACTCTTTTTTTTTTTTTTTTACTTAAGGCATTTATTGTATTTTTTCAGATTGAATGCAATACCTTATCCACTATAGCATAATGTGTATGTTCATTAAATATTATAAACTTTAATGTTATTAAATTAATAAGGATATAAATATTATTAAATATTATTAAATTGATATTATTGTTAAATTAACAAGGATATAAATATTAAGAAATGACTAAATACATATTTTGAAATGAGAGGTTTTTTTAAAGCATTATTTGACCTTTCTCAAACTTAAAAGTTTTGGTTTGAATCACTTTAGCTTCACTTACATAAATGCCTTATTTTATTTATTTATGTATTTATTTAATTTTTAAATTAAATAATTTATATATATATATATTTCACATCATTTTAACCTCCAGGGGTCACCCCAGTGCAGACTCTTGACAGCATTTGGGCAGCAGGCATGTGCCACTGTGGGCCCTGGGACCCGAAGGACCAGGGAAACAGGACAATGGTCTCAAGCAGCACAGACAGGGCCCCCAAATCTGAGAGTGGAGACTTAGGTCTACCTGGGACTAATGCCACGGGTGGCTGCCCAGCTGGGGATGTAAATTGTGGACAAAGGGTGGCATGAAAAGGCAAGGAGGCTGATGGGGCTGGCCCAAGCCCAGCAGAGAGGAGCCCAGCACTGTGGAGAGCAGAGCAGTGGGGGGAAAGGGAGACTGGTCAAGCCACACAGCACGTTGGGACTGAACTGGACTGAAGCCCTGGTCATCTTGATAGGGGCCACCTACTCCCCTGGGTGCCATTGTCTCTTGCTTTAGAATTGTTAATGTTACTAAGAGCTGGGTAGGATTTTAATTAACATACAGGCCTGACAGGGCTTCCTACCTCAGGAGTTCTCTTGGTGGGAAATAAGGATATATAAAGAGGTTTGAAACTAAGAAAGGGATTCTGCCATTTGTGGGGTGAGCATTTTGGTCAGGGACTTTGCAGGCTAAAGATGTGAACCTGTGAGCTTGGCCGTGTGGCCAAGGCCTGGGGCCTGCAGCCTTTGGCTGGCCCAGGCTAGGAGTGTGTCTGTTAAAGGAAGTGAAGGAGTTTGGAGATTTGAACTCCGTGCTGGAGTTTGTTTTGCTGAGTTTGACTTGTGTCTGGGAGAGGCCGTGAGAAAGTCAGGCCTGAAAAGAAAGTGAACTTGGCTGGTTCCGGTACTATGGAGCTTCCTCTACTACCTGGAGGGGACAAGGAGAAGACGGCATGGAAGAGGTGGAGCATGCCAAAGGAAGATGTCTTCAAGCACGTGGAGATGACCTCTGACTGACGTTGGTGAGATGATCAGGACTGAGAGACTGAGGGGTTTTGGACAGTCTGGGGAAAGGACTTTGAACAATGCTGAGAAAGGTTTTGGACAATGTTGAAGTGATCAGAGATTTTCTAATATGTTTCTTTTTGCAGTAATTAGGAAATAACTTTGTTAGAAATAAATTAGTCTCTGAGAATCTTGCTTTGGCTTGGGATTTTGGTGAGAAGACTGGGGATGGTGGAAAGAATCCACGGAAGTTTAAAAGAGGGTAAATTGAGGCAAACTAGTCTAAAGTTTAAACTGTTTCTAAGATTTTCTTTTTTAGGCCTGGGAGAGAGCTGAGAGAAGCTGGTAGCTGATTTTTGCATACCAATAGTAGGTGAACAGTGAAGATGCTAATGAACTGCTTGGAGTCTGCTTCCTAGGGAAAAGCAGGCAGAGGTGTTCTAAGTTCAAGTCAAAAAGTCTTTTTTTTTTCCTTTTCACCCGGTTTCAATCTGACTCAACCCATCTGTCACTGTCCCTCGCAACCTCCAGTGTGGGCTGGGGAGGGTCAACTTGGATGGAGAGGAAGACACAGATTCGCCCAGTGTAGACAGTGTGGGGCTGTGGCTTGGCCACAAAGAGAGGTGGTGACCAAGAGAGCCCCAGTGATGAGGCTGCAGAGGGTTGGAGTTTCAGGAGACTGGGGACCACTGGACAGGACTTGATGGCACTGTTTGGGGGAGGGAGGAGCCCAGGAAGCAGCAAGACATGTTCCAGCACTGGAGATGGATAGCCGAGAGCTAGGGGACACTCTAGGGGATGGTGTTCTGCATCCTTCCCCGTGTTCTCACCTAGTTCAGCCTCTTTCCTGCCTGAGTGGCCTCTCTCCTTCCTACCCGCCCGTGGGACTCAGTACCCACCCTGGGCCACAGCCTTCACAAGCTGTCTCTCACTGCTCCTCCCACCCCAGTGTCCCAACATTCAGCTGTTGTGAATCCAGCCGCTGAACTTGGAGCACCAGCCCTGGGCCTTACCACTCCAGGGACAGGGACTGCAGAAGACTCTGAACATGGAGATGAAACACAGGCTGGGTCAAGGGTAGCAGGTAGTGGATCTCGTCTCCACCAATTACAGCGGCTCCCTGGGGCTCCCTGAGGGGAGAGTTCTGAGACTGTATCCAGATGTGGTGGCTGACAGTGTAGTGATTGACTAGTGATGTCTGGTGTGAGCGCAGCAGGATGTGGCAGTGCGTGTGCCATTTATGTGCCATCTCTTGCTGACTAGAGCTGGATGGTTTGGATAGTCAGCAGCTGTTCTTGGGAAAAATCAAAAACGATGTCAAAGCATCTTCAACTGAGGGTAAAAACAGATTCAGAGGGGCTTTTAGGACAGCGGAAACCAGTGAAGATGTGAAGATACAGACCATCCTCAGCGTTCCTCTCTCATCCCACCTCTATTTGGTGCAGACTACATAATGATGCCCTTAGGCCCCCTTTGTACCCTGAATTGAGGCTCTGCAACCTCAACTGACAAAGGAATTTCCCTGGCCAGCCCCCACCAGCCAGCAGTTTCATTAGCAGCCTGCGTCCTGAGCTGCCCAGCCGTTTTGGAAAATTAACCTGGAGCTGTCACTTCCCTCATGGTTCTGTAAAAGGGGTGTGACAGCGGAGGTGTGAACCCCAGCAGAGGGGCCGCAGTTCTCCTAAATGAACACAGAAAGAGAGCGTGCCAACAGTGGGGTTGACCTCAGATAAATCACCTCCCCGTCACCGAGGAGCATTCTGTGTGGGCCCTGGGAGGGCACAATGGACAAGGCTCCACGTGGCCCAGTCCGCTGGGAGTAGACCAGGCAGAGCATGACCAGCAAGCTGGGTCCCTGAAGGTGGTCCCGTGGAGGAAGGGCGAATTCCTAGGGTTTTACCTGCTTTTATAGTTTGCATGTTAATGTTCTTTCCCTTAAATCTCGGGAGCACGGCGGGTGGTGGGGTGTGGGTGTGGGCGAAGCTGAGCTGCAGAACTATCGATTTTTTTTGGTTTTGGGGTTTTTTTTGAGACTAGGAATCGCTATTTTTGTCAATGGAACCACAGGCTCATGTTGCCCGGGGTACCACGGACTCAAGCAATCCCCAGTCTCAGCTTCCCAGGTAGCTGGGATTACAGGGACGCACCACCACACCCAGCTATTTTTTTGGAACTACCAGGGACTTGAACCGCGATCCCTGGGCCCGGCTGCGGCTTCCTAGGCTGCCGCTTACAGGCGTGCACCACCATGCAGAACTGTCTTTGACCGGGTATTCTGGGTAGTCACTCTCCGCCACACAAGTGGGGGATTGTTCAGTGGAGCGGTGGGTCTGAGATTGACTTTCCAGAGACTGAAGTTGTTGGTGGGGAGGCATCGTTTTGAAGGAAGAGAATCAAGGGTTTTCATAAAATGCTGATGCATGGTGCCCGCAGAGCTTGGGAAAGCAGTTTTCTGTCCTGCTCTCAGGCATCAGCCATCAGCTGTATTGATTGCTGGGCTCTCATTTATCGTCATCATCATCATCGTCATCATCATCATCATCATCTCTACTGCTGGTCTCCTGTTGTCTGCCTGACCTGTGTGTGCCCTGTCGGTGCTATGTTGCACACACCAGAGAGGGGAAGGGTCTCTGTTGATCATATGCCATCTTGACTGAGGCAGTGCTGCTGGGAAAAAGGGATGCTGAGCTCGCTGGGCAAGGCTGTGCGTGGGCTGGAGACAGTGTCCAATGACATCACCTGGCCCTCCAGGTGGGAGCCAGAGCCACCGAGCTCTACTGACTCTTCTTTTCTGTCTCTGAGGACTGGGTCTAACCTTGTTGCTACGCAGCGGATGCCTGTGCTCATGTCTCTGTACACGATGGTCTCTTACCGCGTGGTTCACGTGCAAGGAACCGGTAGTAGGTTTGTTTTGTAGTCCTTCTGGAGTCCAGTCCCTCCGGAGGCTCTTCCTAACGAAATGAGCAGTCCCTCTGCAGAGATCACTGTGTGCAAGACTGGACTGCATGTCTCTCTTTCACCTTTCCTCGGATTTAATTTTTAAAATAATCGTACAACATAAAAGCAAAAATGAAATAAATCATTAAATTTGTTCTGTCTCCCTTGGTTCCCACTTCATGTTTTCAGAACTCCTGCTCATCCTCCAGAGGCTACAGGAACTGGCTCCCCTCCCTGGGGCAGTCCTCCCTGACTGCCCATGTGGTTAGCTACCCTCCTCTCTGTTCCACCATCCTTGGCACTCCCCCACATACATAACATCCAGCATCTACCTCCCTCCACGCCTGTCTGTCCCACCAGCGGGGAAGGGTCGTAACACAAAAACTTGCATCCTGTGGCATGAAAGACTGGAAGCAGAGTCTCCCATTCATGTTTGTGCCTTCCAGAGGCTCGCTCGGCGCCTCATGTCCAGGGGTGCTTGGTGTTAAATGAATGGGTGGGCGAGTAAATGATCCAGCGGAGTGAGGGCTGGTAGGAAGAGGGAGGGGCTACAGGAGAGAAGATGGTAGAGCAGAGAGCGCCAGTTCTTTGGAAACCTGCGTCTCAGAGCCATTCAGGCATGCATGCACACACCTGTGTCCATGTGCACACCTGTGCCCATGCATACACCAGTGTCCATGCATACACCTGTGTCCTTGCACACTCCTGTGTTGTGCACACACCTGTGCCCTTGCACACACCTGTGTCTGTACGCACCTGTCCCCATGCACACATCTGTGTCCATGTACGCACTTGTGTCCATGTCACACCTGTGATTGTGCACACACCCGTTTCCGTGCACACACCTGTGCCCATGTACACACCTGTGCCCATGCACACACCCATGCCCATGCACACACCTGTGCCCGTGCACACACCTGTGACTGTGCACACACTCGTGTCCATGTACACACCTGTGCCCATGCACACACCCGTGCCCATGCACACACCTGTGTCCGTGCACACACCCGTGCCCATGCACACACCTGTGCCCGTGCACACACCTGTGACTGTGCACACACCCGTGTCCGTGCACATACCCGTGCCCATGCACACACCTGTGCCCATGCACACACCTGTGCCCATGCACACACCTGTGACTGCACACACCTGTGACTGTGCACACACCTGTGTCCATGCACACATTTGTGCCCATGCACTTACTTGTGCCCTTGCACACACCTGTGTCCATGTATGCACCTGTGCCCGTGTACACACCTGTGTCTGTACGCACCTGTCCCTGTGCCACACATCTGTGTCCATGTACTCACCTGTGCCCATGCACATGCCTGTGAGTGTGCACATACTTGTGCCCGTGCACACACCTGTGCCTGTGCACACACCCGTGTCCATGCACACACCTGTGCCTGTGCACACACCTGTGTCCGGTCACTAACCATCCACGGACCCCCAGAGTTGACGAGCTGCTCCAAGCAGATGGACTGGACAGGTCTAAGTGGCTGAGGAGAGAATGTGACGCGGAATAAATCGGAACTGGGGGTGGGGGGGACGTGAGTCCTGCAGGCCCTCAGATTCAGGGGCAGGACCTGAGCAGCCCTGAGCCTCTAAGCCCATGTGCGAGGGAACTCAGGGGAGGTTCGTCCCTCCCACTCCAGTTTCTGACACGGGGCGGTGGCCTGCAAGGGCCTCTCAGGCTCATCGGGTCCAGCCACCAGCCTCCAAACAGGTCCAACCATGATGACTCCAGCCCGTGGTGGTCCTCCTGCTCCACGGCGCCCGTACGCCTGGTCCCCTCCCCCCCCCAGTCCCCTTGTCCATTTCCCGGCCTGCCTCTGACTGCGAGACTTGAGCTTTGTCACCAGCGCTGCTTTGAGAAGTTGCCGGTCTTGGGCTCTTGGTGGACCAGGACCCGCCGTTAGAGCATCAGTGCCCGCTTCCTGCCAGAGAAAGTGCCAGATGCCCCACGCTGTGACGGTGCGGGTGGCTGTGCAGCTGCCTGCTTCAGCTCAGAGCCTGCATGGCCACACTCGCGTCCATGTCTCTTCTTGCAGGTGGGCGCCAGCGTTGTCCAGACACTGCGCCTGGCCGGATCGAGGGCTCCCAGCAGACCCTCGCACAGAACCCAGCTCTTGGGGGCGGGGCACTGCCATCGCTATACCAGGGTCCTTTGCCTGGGGGGGCACCGGGGGCCGGCCACATCACCCAGGGTCCCCATGCCTGTCACCCCCTCCTGATCCTCTCCTCTCCTCTCCCGGGCAGGTCGTGTACGTCACCGCCACGTTCCCCTACATCATGCTCCTGATCCTCCTCATCCGAGGGGTCACATTGCCTGGGGCCTCCGAGGGCATCAAGTTCTACCTGTACCCTGACCTCTCCCGTCTCTCTGACCCACAGGTAAGAGCCGTCGCTGGGCGTCGCGGCGCCTTCTGCACAGGCCAGCCTCCAGGGCCATCGTCCTCCATGCAGCAACTCCAGAGGGAGGCAGTCGCTGAAGTAGGACGGTCAGAGCGTCCCTGAGCCGCCGGCCTGTGAGTGGGCAGTGTGCGCTGCTGCCCCAGGGTGGGGCACAGCAGGCTCAGGGATGCCCACGTCCGAAGGCGATGCCCACGCCTGGTGCCAGGGAGAGCGGGCTCTATGTTGGTCAGAACACGGGTGCTGTGGGAGGCGCCCTGCCCCCCCGTGGCCCCCACCGACCCTGCAGGCCAGCAGGTGTGGGGCACGGGGCGCAGACTCGTGCTCCTCGACTCATCTCGTTGGGGAAATCACGGGGGGATGCGGGCGCGGCGTGCCTGCCTTTCCGTCCCGGTTGTCATGCCCTCTCCCCACCCCCGCCCATGGCTCCGAGCTTGGCCTGCAGACCTGATCCCTGGGACGAAGGCAGGCAGGTCCTGACTGTGACCTCGCTGGCATCTCCAATGAAGGCTCCGCTCAAGAGGCGCTGCTGGGAAGCACACTTCCCGGCGTGGCGGTCTGCGTGTCCTTGTGGGTCCGCAAACTGCCTCGATCGGGGACTGATGATGCCCTGGTCTCTCTTCTGCTCACTGGCTTCCTTACCCTGGTCCTCAGGGGGTCCCAGCTGCACCCCAAGTGTGGTCATTGGAGCACATTGGCATTCAGGCTAAAAATGCAGACACCAGGCCCCACCCCCGGTGCCCCTGTTTCAGGGGACTGGATGGAGGCTTTGATGGGGTGTCTCAGTGTCACTCGGTGCTCACTGCCCACCGGAAGTGATGGTCTGGAGACGTCGGTCTCATCGAAGGGTTGTCCACCTCTCCCCTTGCGTACAACACTTCTCAAAGCGCTTGTGCTTGCAGTGACATAGTCACAGCATTAGCTCTGTGACCCTGCGATCACATGCACATGTCATGTGTGCATGCACATGCATGTCATATATGTATCATGCCATTTGTTTACTGTCTGTTCCTCTGCTCAGTGCCTCTTCCCGGGCGGCTGTTTTCAGAGATGACTGCAGGCGCCGGGGACATGTGTAGTGAGAGGCTGCACAAGGACTCCTGTCCGTGGGGTGTGTGTTCTGGCTAGGGGAGAAGGCAGCAAAGACATTGGAAGGTCAGGTGGGCTCTCTGTGAGAGGTAGGGCCGTGCACCCTGGGAGGGGAGAGATCAGCATGCAGAGGACCAGGGAGGCCTTGCTGGGGTGGCGGCTGGGAAGCTGGCATCTTTCAGAACCCAGGGTCTCTGCCTGTCTTGTCTGACCCTAGTCCTTGGCCAGCCCAGTCCAGGCATGTACCTGTTTGTTGAATGAATGTCAGAGCTGGACCTCTCCTGCTCTGTGCCACAGTCTGTTGCTTTAGCACGAAGTCTCACACCCTCTGCTCCCCAGGTCTGCGAGCTGTCATGTTTCTTGGTTCTCTGTTGGTGATGCCCGGGAAGGGAGACAGGAAGGCAGGCGTGAGGGCTGGTTGTCTGTCTGGGGCAGAGAAGAAGATTGTGACCCCCCAGGAGAAAGAATGACGGAACTCAGGCGGCTGGTGTTTCCGGAGGCTGCAGAGTGTTGCAGAAGAGCCCGCAGTGGCTGGGAGGTCTGGTGGGAGCAGCTCCGCTTTCCCTCTGCTCGGTCTCGTGGCTGCTGGGGACCTGGTAGCTCCTGGTGCTCCGAGGACTGATGCATCATGCCAGGTTTGCTGCCAGCGAAGGCAGCCTGGAGGGGCTCCTGGGTCGCAGTGCCCAGCCACTAGAATGACCCCTCAGCGGAGAGCCATCCATGGCAGAGAGGCTGAACTGCTCGCCGGAGTCTCACAGGAGCCTCACAGGAGCCGGGGCCCCCAGTGCAAACTCAGAACACGGGGCTTCTGGACTCTGGGCAGGAGAAGCGCACAGTGACCGCGGGCGAGGTCTGCACCGCCCACCTGCTGCTGGGCCTGTCTGTGCATGCCCCGGGGCGGGGAGGGGGCTCTGGCTCCTGCCCACCTGCTGCTGGCACCGAGGCCATGAACAAGCCCCTCATCTCTCAGGGGCTACATCCTGCCTCCTGAGAGCAAGGACCGCAGGCTGTGCTCGTTGGCCCATCGGGTGACCGTGAGGTCAAGCACGATGACCCTGAGGGGGAGGAAGGTTTTTCCTTTTGAAAGACAAACTTTCACTTTAATGTGCATCCGAAGGAAGCGGCTGTCGAGCACACCAAGACCTGCCCTCGCAGTCATGGGCTTGCTTGAGGGAACACGCGTGCGTGCACCGAGTGTGCGAGGTGAGCTGGGTGGCTTGACGGCGAGCTTGAAGGTGTGCGTGGAGGTGGACTGGGCAGTGGAGCACAGGAGGTGCTGGCTGAGTCTGGGACCCAGCAGGTTGGAGGCACCTGTTGGACGCTGCGTGGCCCCGGAGACAGCTGAGGCTCGGTGCTCGGAGCGAGCAGGCGTGGGCGGGACAGCTGCTGGCTCAGAGAGGCTCAGAGAGAGCCTGGAGCTGTTTGGTGGCCCAAGGCCTCTGCCCCCACTGCTGGGGTCTCCGTGGGCGTCCTCCTGCTACAACCCCCTGACCGCCTGCCCAGCCCCAGCCTTCTCATGACACTTGCCAAAATCCCAGACACTTCTCGTGCTGTGTCACCTTCCCCGACTGGTGAGAATGCAGGCTTGGTGGGGGCAGAGAGTCTCTGTCATGTTTGTCCCCTTTCTAGCCCCTGGGCTGGGTGTGGCCTGCCAGGGGGTGAGTGCTCAGTGATGCATTTTGAACGGATGGAATGACTGTGTGGAGGATGGACAGATGCCTGATTGGGTGGATACATGCATGGATGGATGGATGGATGGATGGATGGATGGATGGATGGATGGATGGATGGATGGATGGATGGATGGATGGATGGATGGATGGATGGATGGATGGATGGATAGATGAAGAGATGCATGGTCAGATGGACAGATGCAAGTGTGGATGGATGGATGGCAGATGGATGGGTGGGTGGATGGATGCATGGATGCATGGATGGACTGACAGTTGATATTTCCAGGAGAATCTGTGTGACTTGGCATCACAGAGACACATCCGAAACTGCAGCTGTGCGTGTCATTGAGAGGTGCTTAGGATGTCGTAGAACCCAGTGCCCAGAGAAGGAAATGTGAGTCTCTCCTTCAGTGACTAGCTGGAGGCCCCAGCTTATGCCTTCCCCTCTCTGGGCTCATGGTTCTCAGCTGATGGTGGGGTGAGGACACCCACGCATTAGAGCAGTCGTGGACCCAGTTTGCACACGAAAGCAGAAACTCCTTCAGTTCATGTTGGTGCCTAATCCAGAGCATAGCCTGACACATAGTAGGGCTCCCCGAATACCTTAGGGCTCCTCTCGCTGCCGTCCTCTCACTGACGCCAGGCAGGGTGAGTCTGGGCCCCACAGCCCAAGGGGGAGGCTTGGAACTCAGAACCTGAGGTTGCAGATCCAGGAAATTAAGTTTCTCGTCAAGAACTCGCAGCGACACAGAGGCTCGGCTTCTCTGTCTCCTGGCGATTTGCATTCTGTGGTCTGTTATAACTTTCTAAGCATCTATTTGTCCTCACTGTCAGCCCTATGTTCTCTCTGAAGTATGAAGTGCCTCCACTCCATTTTTTTTTCCCGCAAATTTTTATTTTCTGTCTTTTCAGTCTTTGGGGAGCGGAGAGACTCTTGCAGGAAATCACATTTTCCCTGCCCCAGATTCCTGCCACTCTCTCTCCTCATTGTGTTTCAAGTGTGTGTTTTCAGGGCAAGAACAGAAGGCCTGTCACCGATCCAGATCGTGGGGTCTGCTTTCCCAGGGTGTGCACGAGTTCCCCGAGTCTGCCTTCTCTCTGCAAGGAGCTGAAGCCTGAGACTGAGGGGTCCGGGTGCCCAGACAATGAGAGGGCCTCAGGACCCCAGACACCCCCTCCTCCCCACCCTGGAGTTGGACAAATCAGGGAAACGAAAAGACCCTGGTTTGAAAGCCACTTGCTCAACCGCCTGGATGTGGCTGTGGAATTGCTGCCACCTGGCGGCGGTGTACTCTGACTCCAGGCAAAGCCCCAAGGACAAATGGGCCTCTCGGCCATTGGGTTTGCAAGTCAAACTTTACCTATGGACGTTGGCTGTGTTTTTGAAGATACTGTGCATTAAGCTGGTGTGGAGGGGCCGCTCCCCGGGGCAGGAAATTCTCCAAGGTTTCCTTTGGACAGATTTGCTTATAGGTTAGGGCTGCTTTTCCCCTCGCATCAGTGGGTTATCCAAGCCCTGGAGAGGCCAAATCAGTTTCCAGGTGGTTATCTTAAGGAGATGGCAGTCTCTTGGGAGGGACAAATAAGTCCGTGGTGACAGGTATGAAGGTCAGTGCTGGGGTTGGAGATCACCTGGCACAGGTGTGCCCCTCCAGCCAGGTAAGCGCTTCAAGAATGAAAGACAAAAGGCCGGGCACAGTGTTGTGTGCCTGTAAGCGACAGCCTATGGAGTTGCAGCTGGGACTGGGGATTGCGTTTCAAGACCCGCCCCGGGCAACGGAGTGAGACCTAGTCCCAAAAAAATAGCTGGGTGTGGTGGTATGCACCTGTAATCCCAGCTACCTGGGAAGCTTAGGCTGGGCATTGCTTGAGTCCGTGGTACCCTGGGCAACGTGAGCCTGTAGTTCCACAGGCAAAACTAGTGAGATCTGGTCTCAAAAAAAAAAAGGAATGAGAGACAGGTTACTGCACCCTGACTGCAACAGGTTACTTTTACAGGTTGCTGGTAACAGGTGACAAGTTACTGGTCTAATGTCGTGCACCCTGCAAGGGAGGCAGCAAACATCTTTCCTTGCCCACTGGAAACCCTCGGGAGCTGCCATCTGTGGCATCAGCGTTCGGTAGCCTCCACTGAGCATTGCTGGGCACCTCCTTACGTCGCTGCAGCGGCAGGTTTACTCCAGATGTGGGTTTGGAGTTCTTAATCCCCAGCTGTGCCGTGTTGATCTGCAGCCCTGGTGATTAAAGAACTGCTGGGTTCCCACAACTGGCAGCGATGATGGTTGTCACTTCTTGATTCCTGGCCACGTGCTGGGCTTTCTGCCGTCATGAAATGTCGCTGGTTGACTCGGTCATCAGTTAGGCTGTCACCGGAAGTTGTCATGTTCTAGGTCCCGAGCCAAGCGCTGCCGTGTCCAAGCCACCGAGCTCAGGCTGATGGCCCTACAGCCGTAAGAAAAGTCCTGCCGTACAGGGTCTGAGGCTTTTGAACCCCCTCGTAGGGGTTTCGGGTGACGCCTAAGCCTCTGGAAGGCTGGAGCAGCCGCCTCGTGTCTGCACACCTGGCGCTTGAGCCGAGTCCCTGTGACCGACCCAGGTGAAAGGGGCGGTGCTGAGACCTGGCTGCGGCCAGTTCACCATGTCTCTGCACAGCCTGAGGCTGGGCCCCGGCTCTGGGGTCCGAGCCCGCCCTATCCCGCTGCCGATCTACAGGGACGCTGGCATCGCAGCACCGCGCACCCTCAGAGCGGGTGCTGGCTTGAAGGTGCTGATGCAAGTCAGCCGCAGCCATGCAGGTGCGGCCAGGCTCCGGGGCCCCGCCTCTGCGCTCCTCTGCTTCCTTCCCCCTGCGGGCAGGCGGGCGGTAGGGGGATCCGTGCGAGCGAACAGCGTGGTTCATGGTGGCCGCCGGGTGGGCTTGGTAGCAGGGCCTCATGAGAATTGCAGGGAGGCACAGTCTGAGGTCCCTGGGAGCCCCGGACCAAGCCCAAAGGCTCCGTGCCGCGGTCAGCAGGGCGGGATGGCTCCTGCACGCCGCGGCCAGCTGCTGAGTGGATCTGGGCTGAAGCTCGGCCAGTACGGTAGAACTGTGGCTTCACAGGCTTACTCAAAGAGACGCAGCAGAGCCGCACGTTTTGGGGTGACGTAGCGCTTGATGGGAGTGTGTGGCGCTTAACAGAGGACTTGCTGCAAGGAATATGGCGTGCCCGGGCTCCTCCTCGCCTGCCCACCACCAACCTCTCCGGCCGCTGCTGTGACCGTTTCCCTCCCAGCGTTCGTTCCTTGTCTGTGATGGCGCGTCCTTGCCAAAAGCGCGAGGGGACACGAGCCCAGGGCTCGCACACCCAGCAATACCAGCACCTGCGCCGGGAGAGAAAGGAAAGTGGAAGGAGAAGCAGGAGGGAGGACGTGGAGATGGGCGGGTGGGGTGGGGTGGGCACGCAGGGCATCTCTCCCCAGGGGAGAGGTGTCACCAGGCTACACAGCCCCACCCGCGAGAGCCATGGAGCGGGCAGCGCGGCCTGTCCCCTGGCCAGAGTCTCCCCAGGGCCGTATTTGAAGACCACAGCCCAGCACTGCGGTCACTCACCCAGCAGGGGTCCTGTACCTGCACTGTCTCTTGGCTTTCCTGCCAGATCCCCCACAATGCACCGTGCAGCTGCCCCTGCTGTGGGTTTGCTGGGCTCCGTGGGCAGAGGGACTGGGTGAGTGACATATGCCAAGACAGGGATTTTCCACTGGGCAAGGCTCGTTGGCAACTCCCCCCCCCACCACCACCCCAAAGTAGGATGTAGAATTCTGCACATTAAGCTTTTCTTAATAACTTCTTGATGGATACAGCAGTTCCAGCTTTACATGAAAGCTCAGCAGAGACGAGAAGGCCACACACTCTCCTTTCCCGACCTCCTTCCCCTGTGAGCAACACCAGTGCGGGACGTTTGTTCCCGCGGGTGAGGATTAGCGGGGCGTTGCCATCGAGCAGACGAGTCCACAGCTCACGCAGAGCTCACACGGGGCCCACTCGTACTTGGTGCGCGTGGCCTGCGGGTTTTGCCCCGTGCGTGTCACGCCCCCACTGCTGTGGTGCGTGCAGCTTCCGTTCTTCCGAACGCGCCCCCGATTTTTCCCTGCCTCATCTCCCAAACCTCCTTCCTCACATCGCGGTGACCTCTGACCGGCGACAGTCTCCATAACCCTGCTTTTCCAGAAGGTCTTACTGCTCGTGGCTCTTCAGGCTGGCATCTTCCACTCGGTGCGTGCAGTTAAGCTTCCTGCGCGTCTTACTGTGGCTTAATAGCTCCTTTCTTTTCTTCGCCGCTGACTAATACCCCACTGTCTGGGGGTACCACGGTTTGTTTAGCCATTCACCTAGGAGAGGCTTCTTGGGTATCTCCAAGTCCGGCAGTTATGCACAGCGCTGAGTGTGCGCGGGTATTTCATTGAGGTTCATTGAGGGTGTTGCTCCTGCGACCATCCTCCCACCTCCCAAAGCCCAGATCTCTGCTCCCGAGTGCTCAGCCAAAGCCTCCCCCCCCCATCCCCGGGGCTGACTTCGCAACCAGCTCACGCGCTTCTTGCTGTGTGACCTGGGGAGGATCCCTTGGCCGCACCGGGCCTTCTCCGTGGAAGGGGCTGTTGGGAAGATGAACGAGGCGATGCTCGCACGCACTGAGTGCCCGGCAAGTGCTGGCTGTTGCTTCACGAGCTGACTTGAGCAGCACGCCAGCCTTTCTGTGCTGCTGCGAAGCACAAGCTGGTTCACCCATCGTGCTCGCACGCGCGCTGAAAAGCCGCGGGAACCAGACCGGCAGAAAGGAGTCCCGGACGCGAACGCAGGGCATGGCTGTGTGCAGACAGCTAGTGGGCAGGCGAGACGGAGTCTGAAGCCTGCTTCTCCGGCGCCCAGCCCGGCGGTGCCAGCCTGCGGGGAGCCTGGGGAAAGGCAGGCTCCAGCCCAGACCTGCCCCCTCCTCTGCAGCCCCTGCCGGCTCATCCGCACACCAGGGTTTGAGGTGCTTCTCAGACGCACACAGGGGCCGTGTCAGAGGCGTGGCAGGAGCGGGGACAAGCTGGCGACCGAAGAAGGACCCCTAGGGCCCTGGGCCACCCCCCGCCATCGCCTGCACAGCAGGGGGAGGGAGGAGAGCGTGCCCCCGGCACCCTGTGAACCGGCCCAGGGCAGCCTGGGTCTCCTGGGAAGGGACCATGCCCCCCAGAGGCTGCCCGCCCTCCGGATCTGACCGTCCAACGTGGCACCCGCGGCTGTGGCACCCGCGGCTGTGCCCGGCCATTCCAGGGCACGGGGACGGAAATTCAGTACTGGAACTGGGTCCTCCGTCTCCGTCAGATTTCAGGTGCCCGGCAGCCAGGGGAGGCGGAGCAGAGGCAGGAGGGGCCGGCAGGCAGGGCTGGGGAAGGGAGGGCCCACGGGCGCCGTCTCTGGAGACTGAAACCGCGATCATGTCAGGTGTTTGGGACAGAGCGGTCAGCATGGCTCCCCCCTCTGCCCGGGCCACTCGGCTCCAGAAGCATTGTCCACTGAGGACGTAGGGCTGGGCTGGCCGCGCCGTTGTCTTTGGTTGGTGGAAGGGACTGGAGGCCGCCCGGGGGGGTGGGGGGGAGCGGTGGGAGGGGCCCCTGCAGTGGCCGCGAGGGCCGGGGCTGGGCCTCCGGAGACGCCCAGGCCCTTCCCAGCCGCACAGCTGGGGCAGCCCCGCGGGAGGGTGGGCCCCGGGCGTCAGGGCCTGCGGGACGGCTGAAGGTCCCGGTTCCTCTCGGTGGAGCTGCACCGGTGCGTGACGCTCGCGCCGCTTCCCGGGCCTCGTGTGCAGCCGGCCCTGGGCGGCTCTGCGAGGCCTGCGTGACCCCCTCCACCCCCCGCCCCCAGCCATGCTCCCCGAGCTCAGACAGCTCCTGGCAGGAGCCTTAGAGATGGGTCCCAGCGTGGGGTGGCAGGAGCAGCGCCCCCGGGTGCCAGTGCTGTGTGGCTGGGGGCTCCCGGCTTGGCACCGGGGTGCGGGGCCTCCGGGGGAGCCACCGTGGGTCCATCTTCCCGCCGGCGGCAGGCCTGGGTGTCTCCTCGGCCTCCCGAGCCTCCCCCGGCAGTTGGCGGCCACCCGTGCCCGGTGCGTCTGATTCCTCGAAGGCGGCGGAGCCCAGCCCTGGCCCCCAGAGCGCCTCTTGCGGGAAGAAGCCCGAGAGGCCGGATCTGGGGTCCCGGGGCGGGTGTCAGAGGCTGCAACATCCACACGGCTGCAGGGTGCGGCACTAGCACCCAGGCTCGCTCAGGGCCCCTGGGCATGTGGGCCAGGGCTGCCGGCGCTGGCCGCAAGCTGTGGTTCCAGGACAGGGCCCTCCTGGCTGTCCTGGGCACCAGCCCTGCCCACCCTCCGGAGCGGCTGCCTCGTACCCAGCCAGGCGCTCCCGTGGCGCATGTCTGCCCCGCGTGTGGCTCGTGCTCGGCGGCCCTCACGTCCAGCCAGGCTCCCCACAACCCCCCACAGCCGCGCCCTGCTCTGGGTCTCGCCCTGGAGCCAGGCGGGAGGAGCTGCCCGCGGGAGACGGGGCTCGGCACGGACCAGAAGCGAGCCCCTGAAACCATGTGCAGGGCTCGGGGTACCCGCCGGGAGTCCTGGGCTGGGCTCCTCCTCTCTGGAGCCCTGAGGAGGGGGGGCGGGGGGAGGGGGCTCTGCCTCATCTGAAGGTCATTATGGGTGAGAACAAGGGTGGAGCTGAGATAAACCAGGCTTTGCAGGGCTGTCGAGCCGGGGGTATCTGGGGGCGCTGAGCGCTGGGGCCCTTCTGGCTGTTGCTTGGGCAGGGCTTGCTCCGTCTGCTCCCGGGTCAGCCCTGAGTTGCCCTGGGCACACGGGCACATGGGAGGGGACGGGAAGGGGTCCCTTCGCTTTCTGCAGAGGGAGCCGTCTCCTGGGTGAGCCCTGGCTGGAGGGTGGGGGGTCGCTGCCTGCTGCCTCTGCTTGGCTCCGCCCTGCCAGGAGCACCCACACACCCACCGCATCCTGCTGAGTCTGCGCTCCAGCCCCGCCCGGCCTATTCATGCAGCCGTTCGCTTTTATCTTCCAGAGACGTTTGCCAGTAAGTTGCAGACATCGCACTCTTGCCCCCAGCACCGGCGTTCGGCGTCTGGGTTTATTCTAAATGATCACGCGGGGTTCGCTGCTCAAGCCCAGGCCCGGGAAGCCCGGGCGGGAGGCTGGGGAATGAGGACAGCCTCTCCCTCCCCATGGCTTCGCCCCGAGCCCGGAAGACCCTCGGGGAAGCGTGCTGCAGCCCCAGTCTCACGTAGTTCTCCCTGCCCGACCTTGGGCAAGCCAGGCTCCAGCCGTCCCGTCCAGACCCTGCCCTGGTAGGGAGGCAGCTACCAGGCTTGCAGGGGAAGAGGCCTGCCCTGTACTCACTGACTCACCAGGCCTGCCTCTGCCCCATGTCCTGCACCCCTGCCCTGCCCCCCTGCCCCCTGCC
>PVHY01026224.1:5574-17630 GCA_004024945.1 Uropsilus gracilis
GACTAGGTCTCACTATTTTTGCCTGTAAAACTGCAGGCTCACATTGCCTGGGGTACCACAGACTCAGGCAATCCCCAGCCTCAGCTTCCCGGGTAGCTGGGATTACAGGGGCGCTACCATGCCCAGCTATAAACTAGATTCTTAAAGAGAACATTTGTTACTTTGTGGCAGTTTCTTTCATATATTCGGCCCTGAGCTGGTATTGCAGACTGCTCAAATTAGCAGAAAATTAGACAAGTTCATCAGTGGGGAAAAACCTGACTTCACAAATGAAGTTGGTGAGATGGGTATGGTGGGGCCAGGCTTTGAAAGTTGACATAGTCTTAGTAGGACATAACTGAGGGACATTGTAGATTGCTGAGAAAGGATTTGCCACAGGGAAAACATTCATTGATGATGAGTGGAATTGCCAGCCTAAGACTTCTGCAGTGAGGCGATGAGGGATGTCTCTTATGAGCTGAAAAGTAGAGATGAATGAACATGTGCAGACAGATTTCTGTAATTCTTGATGACTTAGAAATAAGGAGACAGGCTGGGTGCAGTGATGTGTGCCTGTAATTCCAGTCCTGGGAGGTTGAGGCTAGGGATTGCTTGAGTCCATGGGTTCGGGACTACCCCGGGCAACACAGTGAGACCTAATCTCTTAAAAAAAAAAAAGAAATAAGGGGACAGTGACTATCATTGGGTGGTATCATTGACAGAAAGAAAGAAATCTGAAAGACTGGTTTTGGTAAAGAGAAGTTTTAAGTTTAGATACTGTTTAAGGTGGTGGACATTCAAATGAGCTACCTGGAGGGACCTGAGTGTGGCTGAGAGGTCAAGCCAGAGACACAGACTCTACAGTTACTAACTTGGAGAAATGGAGCTGGTAATTTGTGAAGGTGAATGATTAGGGGAAAGGAACGGCATTCCTTTCCTTCCCTTCTCTTAGCTGGAGTTTGGAAGAGAAAGAAGACCCAGCCAGAATAGTTCTCTGCCCTCACTAATCTGTGGGCGGTTGTCTTTCAGTAATCCAAAAATGGTCTGGTCAATCTAAGAGGGATTATTTGAATCCCCTGGTTGTCGGCACACAGGGTCACAGTGTAGATTTCTTCAAGATCTTGGAAATGAAAAGAGAAGGTTGTCTTCTGGAGTTATTTAAAATTAGTGCCTAATGAAGCCAAGTGTGGTCCATATGCAGATTCTTTTAACAAGAAAGAGTGGTTTCTGGGTTGATAAGATGCAACTGCAGTGTGACAATGTATTCCCATTTTAAAGAAATGATACGGATTGGTCAGCGTTGGAAATGTAGAAAAATGGCCACTCATGCAGATGTTGAATAGTGTCCATTTAAGGCTTGTGTAGAAGATGGAAGCTGAGCTCAAGACATTGAGCTGTTCCGATCTCTTTGGGGAGATACATGTGTGGACCTCTCACTGGTGAGACTGATGTGTGGATACAGGGGACCAGCGCCAGCTTCCATGGTTTCCTTAACTGAGTTCCAACTCTTCCTGATCTCATCACATACTTCCTAGTGAACTACTTTTTTGAACCTGTTAAATTGTATTGCTCTAATTCAATCAATATAGAAGTATCTAAAATTAAAAAGTAAAAGTATTCTTTCATTCCTCCGCCTCAGTTTTACCCCTTAGAGGTGAGGTACATCTATGGCTTAGTGGGTCCTTCCTGGTATTTTCATGGGGACACACACACACATACCTCATGAGTTTGTCTCTTTTTAAAGTACAAAAATACAGTCATCTTGTTCTTACAAAGCTTTCTGCTCATTATTGCCCTTCCTGCATTGGTCTACGCACAGTGAGAACGTGCTCTGGTCATAAAGACAAGGATTCTCAGGATTCTGGACTCCATGACTATTTCTTCTCATTGTAAATTGACTGGCTGACAGATCAGTTTGTGAGGCTCTCCCATGCTCACTATTTCATCAGTTGGGGACTTGAGCCATCACATTATTAGGGCTGCACTGACTATCTACATCTGGAGGGCAGTGTGAATGCCACTGTGAGACACTCCTCTGCCAGCCTTTCCCCATGCACGTGTGCCTTTCTTTACACTCAGTTCTGCCAATGACAATGAGCACAAGGCTGGTTAGTGTTTCTTTCTTACACTTTTGTCCCCTGGCAGGGAAGTAGGGCTGGCCATTAGGTGGCCTATGGTGGCCTGAGTTCTGCTGGTCCACGGAGAAAAGTCCTCTACCTTATCAAAACTTGCGTATTGCTAGTGTGAGAATAAAACTGGCGTTTCGTTGAGTTTCTCTTTTCTACTTTCTTAGAATGACTTTTTAGGTGCCTGAGTTAATGCGGGAAACTGAAAGCAGTGTTTGCATTTAGGCAGTGGTTGCTGGCATCCAGCAGGCTCACGCGGAGCAGTTGGCTAACATGCGAATCCAGGACCTGAAAGTCAGCCTCAAACCCCTGCACTCTGTGAACAACCCCATTCTGAGGAAGAGAAAATTACTTGGGTAACTGAGCTTACTTCTTCAAATGTCTTTCGCGGCTGGTGTCATTGGGGGTAGTGTTCTGCATGGTCAGCCACGGTCTGCCATTTTTCTGCCTCTTAAGAGGGGTAGAGAGAATCAGAAATAGGATCAGAAGCTGCAGATGCTCTATATCTGAAAAATCTGCCTCCTTGAGTTAACATTGTCAGGAATTGCGCTTTGTTTCTCATCTTGTTTTTCTCCATCTTCCAATCTTAAGCACCAAGCCAAAGGATGGTGTGTATATCCACGACCATGAGAATGGAGCTGAGGATTCAAATGTTGCCTTGGAAAAACTCCGAGATGTGATTGCTCAGTGTATTCTCCCCCAGGCTGGTAAAGGTCACATCATTTATAAGTTCTCTGTTGTGTGTGTGTGCATGCATGTGTGCACATGACAAAGAAGTGGTTTAATTTGGGGTTATTTATAATTACACATAATAAATTATATATCAATTTAATAAATTTAGGATTTAAATTTAAGGATTCATTATATAAATTAAGTATATAAATTAAGGCTTTAAATTAAAGATATTAAGTTAGTGCCCACAAAAAAAGTAAACGTTAGAACTTAGAAATGTGGTATTTTCTCCCTGTGAAATTTCTAGTTTAGATTTGACTATTATTGTCAAGTGTGACCTGTGTTTTCCTAGTTAAGGAGGGTGCAGGAACGGAAGCTAGAAGGGTGGACAGGATCAGGATCAGTTTGCAGGCTATTAAACACCATTTCCAGACCCTTTACAGTGGAAGGCTGCTAAGAACTAGAGAGAACACCTGCTTGGTAAAGAAGTGCCCCCCCTCCCTACTCAGATCATGGACAGAGTATGAATTACACAATTCCTTTGGCGCTTGCTTTCAGTATTTTCTCTCTCTATTTAACGGGTGTGATGGACTTCCCTCAGAGGATGAATTCGAGATGCTTCAAGTAGTAGCCCAGAAAGCTGTTGAGCTGCCTGTGAGAGAGCTCATGTAGTGTATTTACAGATAATCTTCCAAAGAAACAGTTTGGGAGAAACAAGGTAGCCCAGTCAGTCTTGTTCCCCCACCTGCTCTTGGCTTCTGCTATTAGCCGGGTAGTTTTGCTCAGCAGTGGGGTCTGGCGCTGCCTATTTTTCACTCCCTGAAGCAAAGATTAAGGCCATCCGATGATTTGTTTGAGTCTGTGGAAAGCTAATAGCTCAGAGCTCAGCAGTGGTCCACATATATTAGGCTAGCATCGGGTAGAGTTTGCACCTTTCATCATTTCTCAACAAGTCGGACATCGTGTCCTTCCTTCTCTAATACTGAGATCCCATGGTGCTGCAGGAAAATGCAACTACTACTTTATCTTTGTCAACAGGAGAGAATGAAGATGAGAAGCTGAATGAAGTGATGCAGGAGGCGTGGAAGTATAACCGAGAATGCAAACTCCTAAGAGATACTCTGCAGACCTTCAGCTGGAATGGTAGGGGCTTAATCACTGCTTTCCCCAGGAATATAGATATGTGACTGTTGAGAAGACAGAATCTGTGGGGCCTGGACTGGAGCTGTTTCTGGTGAAGGATGGAGAAAGAATGGGGTACTGTGACACAGAGGGCTACAACTTTATATTGACTGCCCGTGTATGCCCAGCCCTTTGGCCCCGTCCCCTGTACTGCAGAGTTCAGATATTTGATGTTGTGAATTCAGTGCTGGAAACAGCTGTGATCCACCACCTGGGGTAAAAATCCCTGAGCTCTCAGAACTCTCAGATAGCAGGATGGGCTGGTCACCAGATCGGCGGAGAAAGAGGGAGTCCATCCGATGATCTACTTAACTAAGAGAAGAGCTAAAGAGTGGAGAGTTTTCCAGATATGCTATACTTTGAAATTTCTTCCCCTAGGAAAGTAAAGTAGCGATGTATTTCTTAAACCGCTTTTTACTTCTAGTTTAGCAAATTAAACTAATTTAAGCTCCAGTATGCTAAGGAAAGGAACAAACTATCTGACTTCATTGCCTGACTTGGTTCTTAGACCTGAAAAACCCAAAAGGAAATCCTACCCTGGCCTTTCTTATATTTGGAAAAGACTAACTTTCCTGGGATTTTTAAAAAAGATTTTGAAATATCAGTACTGAAAAGGGATTGCATTTGAAATGTGCGCTTCTGATGACTTTTCATAAAATGAACATTCCCCTGTAACCAGCACCCAAACACGATGGTGAAACATGGACCTCTCTTCTGATTACCACCTCCCTCCCCTCAAGGGTAATCATGATCTCGATTTCTAGCACCATAAGTTAGCTTTGCCTGGTTTTTAATTTTATGTAAGTGGTATCAGGTAAGCCTGCTCTTTTATGTTTGATGTTTTTAGTCAACATTATAATGGTTAGATCCAACCATATAGTTGTATGTAATAGCAAATCATTCTCATGTAAATACGTATTTTCCTCAGAATATTTACCATTTATATCTCTCTGTCCATCCACCCACCTACCCACCCATCCATCCACCTGCCCCCCTTATCCATCCATCTATTGTCCATTCCACTGTTGCAAGGGCATTTGGGTTATTTCCAGGTTTGGGTATTAAGAAAAAGTCTGCTGTGACACATAGGGAATGGGGAATGGGTAAAATGGGTGATAGTTAAATTGTGCACATTTCCAGTATAAAGTAAATTCTTAGGGCTATAATATATAGCATGTGGCTATAGTTAATGATACCTATTTCTGCATATTTGAAAGCTGCTAAGAGAGCAAGTCTTTAAAAGTTCTTATCACAAAAAGAGTACTTCTATAATACTATGATGATGGATAGTAACTAGACTTGTTGTGATCATTTTGCTGTACAAATATCAAATCATTTGTTATGCACCTGAAACAAACATAATGCTGCATTATCAATTATGTCTCAGTAAAAAAATTAAGTACTTCTCATAACTAAGTGATTTTTTTGGTATTTTCTAGAATTAAAAATAATGAAAAACTTTAAAAACTAACCAAAAGAAAAGAAAATAACTGTTATCTTTTGAAGAATACTTTGTGGACTCATGTCTTAGAAGTCTAGGCTGGAGTTGCTAATTTAGGGATATATTTATACATTTGCCTTTAATAGGTACAGCTACCAGTTTTTCAAAATAGTCATCCCAACAGCTACTTCCACTAGCAGTGATAAGGGTTGTGGTTATTCTACAGCCACATCAGCACTTGTTACTGTCTAGCTTTTTAATTTTAGTCATTCTGGTTAGTATGTGGTGGTATTATAGTATCATTGTAGTTTGCCTCTCCTAATGACTTAGAACTTAAACACTTTTTAAATGATGGTCATTTAGATTTCTTCTTTGAGGAAATGTCTATACTTTGGCCTATTTTTCTACTGAGGTGCTTTTCTTATAGATGTATAGGAACCTTTTATTCTAGATAAAGCCCTCTGTCAGACATATATATTAAAAAGATCCCTCTTTTTTGATTTCCTTCTGTGCTTTTGTAGTGAATTTTGGATTTTACTGCCAGGTTAATGGAACTGCTAAAATGCCATTAAAATATCTGAACTGCTTTTGATTAGGTTTGGGGATGTTCCCTCTATTAGTGATGATGAATTTAATGAGTTAGTGTCTCTTACTTGGTCCCAGGCTCTGACCTTTTTTCTTTTCTTGGATTTTAGGTCGTGGATTCACAGATAAAGTAGATCGACTTAAACTGGCAGAAATTGTGAAGCAAGTGATAGAAGAACAAACTACGTCCCATGAATCCCAATAATGATAGTGTCAGACTTTTGTTTTTTAATGATTTGAAAAATTATTCTTTAATGTATAAATAATTTTTATGTAAATTAATAAATCGTAATTTCATTTCCACACTGCTTAAAAATGTATAGATTTAGATACAGGATTTACTGATAGTGTAGTTCATTTGTTTTTAAGAAAATCTCAGTTTATAGAGCTGTACTATTATTTAGGACTGTTGTTAGTCATGTTTGTAAGATGACAGATGATATTGTCAAGATTGTTTCATTTGTAATAAAACTATTTGCTAGTGGTAGATGTGAAACTATTCTGGCCTTTTCTTCTTAGTAAAACAGTTGAAACAAGTACCGTGGAATCTGGTTTCAGTTACCCTGTGTAATTGCTTTCTGAACTATTGGGTATTAAGTGGTGCCAAGAAGTTTGTGGCTCCATACTGCAGACTCCTTGCTGGAACTCAACAGCATGCCAGCATAAGAGACAAAAAAGCAAGCTTTCATTTCTCTTGTGCCTAATTCCATAGAGAAAAACAGTACTGCCTCCCCCCCCCACCCCCTGCACCTTCACACTTGTTAAAAGGTATTAATGTTTTCTTAAATCTAATTTTAAGTTCATTCTTTCTCCTTTGAACCATAGCTTCGTTCCCTTCTCCTGATGCTCCACTTACTCTTGCCCTTCCCTGCCGGAGCCCACCACATGCCACAGCCTGTTTCCTTCCTCTGCTCTTCCAGCCCCCCTTTTATGGGATGAATTTTCTGAAAGTTTTATGTATCATAAAAATTGGACTAAAGGATTAGCATCTAAGATCATTCAGGTTTTTTTTTTCCTTTATGGTGCTCCTTTATAATGTTTCTCAGTTTCATGCTGGCATCTTATGGACTGCATTTATTTTGTGAATGTACCCTTTTTTTTTTTTTTTGAAAGCAGTTTTTTTGGGGGTAGCTGTGTTGACAAAGAGCTAGTGAGCTGTTCACAGATCAGTGTGAGAAGATCAGTGGGCTCAGTTATTCAGTTTTAGCCTATCACATTCTCTTCAATCAGAACGGATCTCATAAGTTCGCTGATTTTCTAGCTTTGCTGTGCGTCTTCAGGGTGGTATCTGTTTGCATGCCCCCACCTATGGCTGATGTGAATATAAGATAAAATACACAATTACTTTTAAAAATTTATCTTGAAGAATTTGTAATTCAAGGTAATTTCTGAGGTGAGATTCAGTATCTTAGGTTACTAGATAACTTATTCTGGATAAATAATTTTAATGGATAGTTACTCTACAAGGTTAATTCATTACTTTAAAACATGACAACATCAAAGAGTTTGACAGCAAATAAAATTTTATTTACTGAAGAAAACTTAGCTAAGAGTTGAATAAAAGGGTTGAATTAAATTATTCTGTATAGAGCCATGCTGCCAGGCACTGAGCCCTCAGCCACCCAGCCTGCCATGCTCCTTTTGGGGTTTGGGGAAGGCAAGGAAGGGGGGCCCCACCACCTGCCAGGGCGACGGGGAGCAGCTGGGGGCGCCCCCAGTCATGAGGTGGCTGGGGGAGAGGCGGGGGTACACCAGCCATGCTGCTGGGCACTGAGCCCCCCTTCCTGCCGGACATGCAGGCTGGGGGGGGGGTTGGTGGGGGAGAAGTGGGTGATAGGGGTCATTCCCTCTGGTCTTCTCCAAATCCAGTCAACCCTCACCAGAAGCAACTAAATCAGTGATTCAACATCAGTTGCACACAAATACAGAGGTAAAAACGAAGTATTCCGGAAGAACGAACAACATGTCAGATCCATGGGACGCAGGACTATAAGACTGATTATAGAGACAAACTACCTCAGAAGTACAACCACTGTGATCTACAAGGATGGGGAATGGAATTTCCCGGTCAGAGATGCCTTCAGCATGATTGAAGGACCCTCCCACTTTAGGGGGTAAGGAAAACCACAGAGACGGGCAGTGGCCCCACGACAAACCAGACCAACTATATGCCAGGGCCTATCTCGATCAAAAAAACTGGTGCACAAACTTTGGCCGGGAGAAACACTCCCAACGCCAGCAGCCAGAACTACAAAACAAAGAAGGAGCAAAATATGACAGAAGATGAGCTGGAGCAGTCGACCAGAAAGGAGGAGGCACTTAAAGAACACAATCATGTGTGAACTCGTGGCCAGCAGCAAAAAGACACTTGCAAAACTAAGCACAGGCCACCGTGTCCCAGGAAACCACATCCACACTGGACAAAAGGACACTGCTACAGGAAAGAAGAGGAAGAACCCAAGGGACTAAAAATTAAACAATAAATGGCAGTGAAAGAAGAGATGGAGAGACCAGGGGAGTGGGAGGGGGGAGAGGGGAGGAACACCCAGAAGGCAAATGTAAACAAAACTTATTCAATAAAAATATATATTATTAAAAAAATATTCTGTATATGCGTGAAAAGCAGTTTAACAAATCCCTTCTTAGATGAAAAATGACACTTGTTTCTAGAACAGCTACACTTCTCATTATTTTAAGGCAGGGTATTCATTGGGGAAAGGAAGCAGTGATTAATTTTGTTACTCTTCTTTTTTTTCAGAGGAGCCTTCTAGCATACCGTGTCTGTCATTAACTTCTTAAGTTTATCCTTTAGATGTCTTCTAAAGGCTCAGGATGATTTTCTTCTGTGAATGTGGGAAGTTTTAGACATGACCTAAGAGCACCCAAAAGGATGCTTCCTCTATACTGAGTTATAGTTGCCCACGTTTCATTCCTTCAGGCTGAGTTAGTCTGACCCCCACAACGAGTGCTGTGTCCAGACATGTTCAGATCAGCGTCATGCTTGATGATTGTGAATTCCCGGGAGGATGCTCCAACTGTTCCAACTCAAGTGGGTTCTACCAGAATGGAGCTCCTTAACCCAACAACAGCTCCCAAAAGATTTAGGACTTTCTAGGCCAGCAGCAAATTCTTGAATAAAATGGTCAGGTTATTACTAGTAAAGCAAAACTTAAACTTTGATCAAATTCGCACATTAACTGGAAGTGAAACAAAACCATTCTTGTCTCCTTAGAGCAGTTCTCATGAGCAGCAGGTTAGAGTACCCAGTTTCCCATGACTTGCTAATCCCCTGCTTACCAAAAACCAGTATCACTCAAAAGCCTTTACACTTTGCCATAGTAATGAATCTGCTTGGTGTAAAACGATGTCTATCTCTGGTATATGTATAGAATACCTGTCAGAAATTGTTGGAAATGCACAGGTAGGAGGAACTGCTTTTTTAAAAGTTCTGATATTGGAGAACAGCTGAAGAAGTTAACTGGATTACAGGTTAGAGAAGCCAGATAATTTAAGTGAAATTAGGCTTTGCGTAGTGTGTGTGTGTGTGTGTGTATGTGTGTATGCGTGTGTGTACTGAAGAAAATACTGCCATTTGAGAATTGGAAAGCTAGATCTTTAAATTATAATTTCTACTTATTTAAAAAGTAGAAGTGTTCTTTCATTACTGATTTGATTCTTTAGTCCCACAGATGACTCAATTTGCTCTGCCTTTTTGAGTTTAGTTACAGGGAAACATTTTAAATTTGTAATGACTTCCAAATTATAAAATTTCATTGTCATACTAAATGCCATACTAAATACAAGGAGAGAAGAAACTGAAACTAGAAGTAACTTCACCTTGTTTGCTGTTTAAATAGGTTCATAGGGCCGGGCATGGTGGCTCGTGCCTATAAGTTTCAGTCTATGAAGCGGCCAGGATTAGGGATTGTGGGTCGAGTCCTGCTGGGGCCCATAGCGAGACCTAGATCCAAAAAAATAGCTGGGCGTGGTAGCGCGTACCTGTAATCCCAGCTATCTGGGAAGCTGAGGCTGGGGATTGCTTGAGTCTGTGGTACCCCGGGCAACAAGAGCCTGCGGTTCCACGGGCAAAAATAGTGAGACCTAGTCTCAAAAAAAAAATAGGTTCATAGCTTGGTGTGGTAGTGTGTGCTGTAATCCCAGTTACTTGAGAGGCTGAGGCTGGGGGTCACGAGTCTGTGGGTTCAAGACAACCCTGGGCAACACAGCGAGACCTAGTCTCTTAAAAATATGAAAAACAAAACAAAAAATACCAAAGATAGGTTCATAATATGGCAAGATGGATTTTGCTAGATGCTAATAATAAATTTTACCAGAATTAGGAAATAAATACTAATGGGGATAACTTCTATTTTCATGCTCATGTGAGATTTCTATGATACCATGACTTTCCTACTAGAATTAGAATATTTCCCCATTTTTGAGTGTCATCTATAGCTACAACTCTTATATTAAAGGTTTTATAATATAAACATTTGACTCACTATAAAATTACACTAATGAAAGATAAAGACTATAGAGTCTTGGTTTAGTTTAACTCAGAATACATAGGAAAATAACTGGGCAAGGGATGTGGCTATAGGGCTGTAAATTGGTATACCAGGAAGTGAATATTAAAGTTAAATCTGAGAATTTCCATAGTTACCACAGTTCCATTTTAGTTACAAAGGTAAAGACTTTTAAAAGATCTTGTGGAGTTCACTTTTATTTTTATTGAAATGGTGGTTAGACACCTAGTTAATCAGAGTTTGTTCTCATGTTGAAGCAACTGAGAGGAACAGAACTTTGATGGTTATCCCCCAATACAAATCTTTAGCAAAAGAAGTGATTGAACACTTGCTTATGCTTTAGGAAAGCCTAAGTAGAAAAGAATTATGTTGAATTGTACATATTAAGATGTCTAAACTAACTTCTTACAAAGAAAGGCTAATAGGAAATTTGAGCATCCACACGATTTTTTTTATTTAAAGGAAAAAAACTAGACACTGACAAAGAAGATGATGGACTGAGAAGCAGTTCCTGAGTAGTACAGAAATGAAGGAAGGTGGCAGTGGGCAAGACAACATGTCCATTTAAGAGATCCCCAAAGAATGCCTGTCTCTCCCTCCCCCCACCTCCTCACAGAATGTTGGATTTCAAAGAATGAGCAGATTAACGGTTATCAGGAGTAGTTATTGCATGGGCTGAGTAAAGGACAACTGAATGACAGTACTGACTTAATCAATATATACTTTGAGTTGGACTCTCTACTTGAAGGTAAAGAAAACTTAGCCAAGAAACCATAAAGCTGTGTTAGTGGGAAGTAATAAGAGAGTCAAATGTTGAGAGAGAGACAACAGAAACACAGAACCGAAGTCTGCAAGACATGGTGGGCACCAGTCAACTATAAGGGTATTTGCAAAGATCTGGAACTGATTCTCTAAATCTCAGCATGACAAGGAGACCAGCAGCTGCTGGACACGGGCCTTGCATCGCCAACTGACTCCCCAGGACCATGTCAGCGGCAGCTTCCGTGACAGCCTCTGCCTCTGCCTTGCCTCCTCAACAGGAAATCCACGGGCCCGCGAAGGAGGGCAAGGTCAAGCCTCAGGCTGGGGCTCTGCAGGAAAAGGACACGAGGTCAGGGCTGCCGCCACGACCTCCAGGTGTCAGGTGGGGGCTCATGCTGGTATGGGTGCTGAGCTTCCTGCCCAGCCTGGACTGCGACCCGGGAGGGGCACCTCACCCCTCCCGTGAAATCGTCACCCCCACCACTGTGCCGGTGGAGGGCAGGGTGGGCCCGGGGGAAGGGCTAGCCTACACGCTGCTTATGCAGCGCAGAGGCCGCAGGCACAGGCAATCTGTGTGTGGCAATGGGGTGCGGGAGGAAGGGGAGCAGTGCGACTGTGGCTCTTCCTGCAGCAGCCACCCGTGCTGCGAGCCGTCGTGCCAGCTGAAGAGCGACGCGCTGTGCAGCGACGGGCTCTGCTGTATCAACTGCCACTACAGGCGCAAGGGATTCCCCTGCCGGCCTGCTTCGGGCGAGTGTGACCTCCCAGAGTACTGCAACGGCA
>PVHY01026225.1:0-17533 GCA_004024945.1 Uropsilus gracilis
TAATTGCATAAACTCATAGAATGCTGATTGCCAAAAACACTATATATATCCATAAAAATCTCAAATAAATCGCAGCAGATTCACCACCCCTTGAGTGTGTGCGTCTGTTCGCCATTTTCGCCGGCCCTGTGTCTTTCCTGCCCAGCTGAGCCCTGGTCCTCCGGCCTGCGCCTTCGCCCGGCCGGTCCGTAGCAGGTGAAGGTAGGTGCCCACTGATAGCCTTTGTGGATCATCTCCTCTCCCTCAGTTTGCAGATTTGCTGTGGAGCCAATGCCCTGACTCTGTGCCTTCTTCTCCCAAAGCATGGGGAGTGGCACCTTTTTTTCTTGAGTGGCATATCTCAAAATGGTATCTCTCAATAGTATCTCTCAATGTTCTTTCTCCTGCATCTCACCCAGATGTATGGGCAGGAACTTTATCTGGTCCCTCATTCATTCTATGTCACTCTATACAATGTTTGTGCTCTTCTTATTCCTCCTGAGGACTAAGTGGACTGAGAGTGAAACAGCAAGGGCATCCTGATCCCTTGCATCTCCCCACCCTGGGTGGATCCAGTCTCACCCGCATACTGATCCAGTCCAGGTCTCCTGGGTCAGCCCCCAAGACCCTCTTACCAGCCAGATTGATGGCAAAGGATACCCAGTGTGACCCAACATTTTAAACACTTTCTATATATGAGTTATTCGTTATGACAAATCAATGAAGAGTAATTATCATTGCCCTCATTTTTAGTGAGAAAATTGTAGCAGAAAAAGATTAAATACTTTGCAAAAGATCATACATTTTGAAAGTTACCACTGGGTTTTACACTCAGACTATCAGCCTTGGCTAGTAACCACTCTACATACTGCCCTCACAGCACAGCAGAGCTTCTTACCCACCCAGTTCCACGGGACAATTGAGTTAATTCTTGGCCAAAGAAAGTCGTATTCCAATTAGATGACCAGCTCTTTGAAGACAGAGACATACTCTTTCTCTTCCTAACCTCTCCTTTCCAAGACTGATACTAAACCAGGGCCTGTACTGTGTGTAGGACCTTGTCCCCCATTCATGTGTGACAATTGACTATATCCTGACTCTTGACACACTCTTTGGTCTCTCACACCTTTGGGGTTGGTGGGTGGAGCACTAGCAGTTCACAACAGAGTTCTCTGCCACCCTCCATGGCTAAGCCCCAACTTCAGAAATGGCTGTACACCACCTACAGATATGAGTCTATACTTCTAAGGTCAACATTCAGAGCATTGTGCAAGTTTACCTAGCCAAATCATCTGGTGTTCAGTCCCAAACATACCAAACTTTGTTAATCCTCCAAATGTATTATATGTCCTCTTTTCAAAAAATGTTTATCCTTATTTTCTTTGCTTATTTCAAAGAGTTGTACATTGTTTTCAGTGTTCCTGGTGCTTTTCCAAGCATTTTGCACATTTTATTTTTTTTCTTTATGCTATTTTTACTTACTATTTTTAAGTTGATTGCATATATATATATATTAATAGTTGTATTAATAAGGTTCTCCCATGACCTTGTCTGTGGGAGCTGCCTCAGAGACGGGGAACTTGTAATTTAAACCTTTTACAAGTTGAGCGCTCTGCCCCTCACAGGAGGAACAAATTGAGAGCTGACCTGAATAAGCAGAGGACCCTAGGGGCGTAGCTCCCCCAGACCCCAGGTGTAGGAGTGCTGAAGTCATGAACTGCATCATTATTAAAAAAGATTTGGGAGCCCAATCGTCAGATTCTTTTATTTTAATTGTAAAAGGCAATTCACTGTGAAGGAATCACTGGAGTGTCAACAATGAGCTCGAGGCAAGAAAAACTTGATAAACTAGATAAGCTTTACAGTCAAGAAATAATCTTGGTGACCTGTAACCAACTTAGCTGTCATGATTCCCAAAAAGATGATTGCTTAGGAATGTTTAGTAGTATCTAATGATAATCTATTTTCCGTTGAGATATTAATTTCTGTCTTCCATTGAGATATTGCCCTCATGTACTCACAAAATATTTCTCCTCATGGAATGTTAAAGTAATTCTTTTAAGCACTATAAATGCTGACTAAAATCTCAAATAAATCAGCAGATTCCACTGCTCACTAAGTGTGTGTGTCTGTTCACCAACCGTCGGCCCTAAAGTCTTTCCTGCCCAACTAAACTCTGGTCTTCCGCAGCCTGTACCTTTGCCCAGCCAGTCCATGGCACTTGTCACCCATTAACCATAATCTCAATCTCTTGTGTCCATCCCTCCCCTGATTTTACCCCCTCTGCCTCCCTTTCTCTATACTCCAGTTCTGCAGACAGTTTGCTGATTTTAAGTTTTACTTGTTCTTTTGTTTGTTTGATCTCCCTATATCCCACATATAGTTGAGATCATCCAGTATTTCTCTTTTTCTTTCTGGCTTATTTCCACGAACACGATTCCTTCAAAGTCCATCCATGTTATCACAAACACATCGAACTTGTCTTTCTTGATTGCTGAACAATATTTCATTGTGTAAATATGCCACAAATTTCTGATCTTGACTGTTTTGGAGCATTTGATTGTTTCCATATTCTGGCTATTGTAAATTGTGCTGCAATAAACATCTGCGTGCAGGTGTCTTGTTGGACTAGTGTTTTTGTGTCCTTTGGGTAGATTCCAAGAAGTGGAATTGCTAGATCAAATGGTAGTTCTGTTATCGTTAGTTTTGGGGTCCTCCACACAGCTTTCCATAGTGACTGGATCACCTTGTATTCCCACTTGCAGTGTATTTCCTTTTTTCCACGTTCACACCAGCACTTCTCGATGCCTACTTTTTTGATACAGGACATTCTTACTGATATGAAGTTGTATCTCATTGTGGCTTTGATTTGGATTTCCCTGATTATAAGTGATGTTGAGCATTTTCCCATATGCCTGCTGGCTATTTGTATTTCCTCGTTGGAGAAGTGTCTTTTAAGTTCTTATCCCCATTTGTTGACTGGGCTTTTCACTTTGTTTTTGTTAAGTTGTGTGAGTTATTTGTGGATCTTTGATATCAGACCCCTGTCATTGAGTGGAGTACAATTTTTTTTTCCCTTTTGGTTGGGCATCACATAGATTAGTTGATCACACATGTGTGATATTATCTCTGGACTTTCAGTTCTGTTCCATTCATCTGTGTGTCTGTTTTTATTCCAGTTCCATACTGTGCCATCCATTATTACTGATTTTTAGTATAATTTGAAGTTTGGGGGGCTTTGCACAATTTAACTCTTAGAATCCTCACAGGTACTCTATAAGTAATGCTGTTATAACATTTTTCAGATAAGAGAACTAAGGCACAAAGCATTATGTGCCCTGTCTCCTACATCTGGCAAAGCACAGCATATCCTTTTAGCCTTTCTTTCTTTTTTTTTTTAGTTTTTTAATACTATTTTATTTTGTTCTTTGGGTTACAACTTCTGTGTTATTATTTTCCCCCTCTCCCTCCTCACTCCGGTGCCCCTCCCATTCTCTCAAAACCCACTCTGTTGATTATTAGCTGTGCTGTGTCCATTAGTCTCTTTTCTATGATAGTGTCTTTTCTCTGGGTGAGGGACTGCATTGTTGTTGGGACCAGGTGAACCTTGCTGTCAGATTTTCAGTCTTAAATTTGCGTTGGGTGGCCAAGTTACATTCATCCGTGATCTGTCCATGTTTTCTTGCTGCAGGCCATCCTCTCCAATCCAATCTCCTCTCCATTACTTTGTCTCTTATCCTTATGGCTCTGGTGTCAGACTTAGGGGGTTCTGCCCCCAGCCAATGTTGGTCAAGAAGCCTCTCTGTGAGTTCATGCTTCTGAAAGTGTCCTTTGAAGATCATCTCCTCCACTTCAGTTTGCCATTTTGATGTGGGGCCCATCATCCTCTCTTTGGTCATCCTCCTCTCCCCTGTAATGAGGGGAGGGTGTGTTGCTCTCCTTGAACACATCTCCAAAATGAAGTCCCGAGTCTTGGCCCTGGGAGTTCAGAAGTGCACATGGTGACATTGTGTCTCTCGGTTGTTTTTCTGGCCTTACATGCACTGGTTCACTTGGTTGTCCATCTGTTTTGTCCAGCTCAGGTCTGTGGGCTGGACTTTAGCCTGGTCCCTCACCCGTTCTATGTTGGAGTTGGTGTTGCGCATATTCTGGTTCCACTGAGGTTTAGCTGGAGTAATATGTAAGAGAGAAATGGAAGGGGTCCTTCACCCCCCTCGCCCCCTGCACACCACACTCTGCTTCTCAGCAGGCCTCGGGTGTGCGGCTGAGAGATCTGGGGCTTTCTTTCTTCTGTGTCAATGGGGTAAAGGAATGTAAAGATGGACTCAATGACTAAGGAAGAAATGCAAGCACAGGTGGTAAGAGAAGAGAAAGAAGGTCTCTGCTCCCCTTCCTGTCATTTGTGTTACGGGATCAAACCTGGTGCCCTAACCACAAAGCCATTTGAGCTGAGGGGATGTCCAGGAAGTTATGAAAGTCAGTAGTTCTGGAACACTTATAAGTGAAAAATTGGCCAGGTGCAGAAAAAATAGAATAAAGAGTGTTTCTTCTAGCATGTTCTGTGTCCTTCCAGTTGAAGGCAAAAAGATGAAGAACCTGTACTTCCTCTGTCTCCACCTGACTGTGTGTGATGATGGCTCAACATTTGTTTTCTCTAGGCCTCAGTCAAGTGGGGAAGATAATTCTTCAGTGCCTACAGGCAAGTCTTGAAAGAATTGCTGGATAGGCAACAGCAGAATTTTACAAGCTCTAGAGAAGGTGCTTCTACCAACTGCAACTCACAAAGCATGTTTGGGTGTGAATGCCATCTCTAATACTTACTAGATTATAAGTCAAAACACTTCCTTGACCTCAATTTCCTCACTTTTTGAATGGAGATACTAACAATTACATTCCTACACTGTTATATGGCATAATGTGAAAGCATCAAATAGACATGTTTGCTGGAGGCAAACTCAACCATTTTCCTTCTCTTAGCTTCACTGCAGTGTTCTTGTCCTTGCATTATGTCAGTGGCTCAGAGTTCAGTTGGGTCAGGAAAAGGCATTTGTAATCTGCACCAAGGAAAACTTTAAAACTGAATCACCTTTCATGACCATTAGAAGCCACCATACAGTACCCAGCACATAATAATGATGACGGTTCCCACTTACTATGCAGGCATTGGTTGTGCCTGTGTCAACTCACTTTGTCCTTCCAAATATTCTCAAGAATGTGCTATTATTATTATTATTATTGTTTTACAGATAGGAAACCAATTCAGAGAAATCAAAGCACTTATTGAAGATCACACAGCTTATGAGGGGTGCAGGTATAACTGGGATTGAAGGCATGAAGAAGTTTGGCTCTAAGGCCCTCATTCTTCATCAGTACAACTGGTGGTTCTCAATACATATTGAGTTAATGCTTATTATTCTCGTGGTTATTGTTTTCACTGGTAAATTATGTTACTCCTTATCTGTAAAGTAGAGTGAGATTTCACCTAAAATCACATCTGACCCTCAGAACTGTTCCTGCTCTGACAAGCAAGTTTGCTTCCACAGCGCCTCATATGTAAATACACTGAGGAAAAGTCTGCAGACTGGGGACACTTCTCCAAATAGTGGACAGTAGGAAAACGCTGAGTTTGTGAATAAAATAAAGATGGTCTCATGCTGAGAGCCCAGAAAAAAACAGGAAGCAGTGACCCTATTGAGGCCAGGCCAGTGGGGATGCCTAGATGAGTCACCCGCAAGCCTCCCAAAGCTTAGCCTTTCCTGCCCCACCATTCTAAACGTCAGCATTTGCCTGACATAGTCCTTCTCCTTCCCCCTTTTTCCTTTTCTGGCCCCCTCTATTTTTCCTTTCCTCTTTCCACCCTTTCTTTGTTCAGCAAGATTCATAATAACTTGCTAAATCACAGTCCTCATATTTCTTATATTTTCAATTTCCAGGGGAATTTTGCAGCTGCTTCCCACTGCATCTCCTGATTACCTTCCCCTTTCTGACCACATTCATCTTTGTAAACCCCACCTACTTCCCCTAAGTTGATTTCCTCAACTGTATTCCCTCAGATCTTCTGCCCCCATCTTTGGCTATACATGTCATTAACTCCCTGGGCAGCTAGTCCTTGTCCCTTCCCTTCTCTGGCTCTTGGTTTCCCTGTTAAATACTGAAGGGGAGTGATTGGACTTATATCCAAAAAGCTTTAAAGCACTGATTTCCATTTAGAAAACTGAACTTTCTTGGCCAGTACTTGCTCTCTCTATCTCCTTACACACACAGACACACACACCCACATTTATGGGTGTGTGTCAAGAACATTGAACTCATTATTTGGGGCTGGAATCTGATGAACAGGAGCTGATAGAAGTAGAAAGTAGGAACAGCAACTGCATAACATTTAAAGTGAAGCATCATTTCAGAAGCAACTTTGAAAAAGTGGTTCTTTCAGCTGGGTTTGGCGCCAAAGAATGATCAGGAACTGCACACAGGACAGGGCGAAACCTCACCGCCTCCAAATGTATCACATCCCCGGCATTCACCACCTGACTGTTTGAACAAGTCACAGAACTAGGGACAGTGGGGCCCCAACCCCAGTTGGGCCAAGGTTTCTGTTCTCAAGATGCTGCCAAACAAGCTGCAGAAACAAGCATGGAGATGAATAGGTCACCCTTATTGTTTTCACAGTACTTTCACTTTTTTGTCTCATTCGTCTTCACAACAACCCAATGAAATAACACTAGAGGAACTTAACCATTTTACAGAACAGACGACTGAGAGTCAGAGAGGGGACAGAATTAACCCAGCTGTTAACAACCAACAAGTGGAGAGCAGAGACATAGACCCAAGAGTTCAGTCTCCAGAGTCAGGGCTGTACCAAAGTATCCCATGCTTGTGTTTTCAGTGACCTGGACAATAGAATTGGGGGGGGGGAGTACCAAGAAAACCTCCTAACAATCATTAATTCTGGAAAGTGGGAATGGGAACTTAGGGG
The DNA here is from genome assembly GCA_004024945.1 of Uropsilus gracilis. NCBI lineage: Eukaryota > Metazoa > Chordata > Mammalia > Eulipotyphla > Talpidae > Uropsilus > Uropsilus gracilis. Next base: position 6,956 of record PVHY01026225.1, read on the forward strand.
ACTTTGGCTTCATTTTATTTTATTTATTTTATTTGAGACTAAGTCTTACTATTTTTGCCCATGGAACTGCAGGCTCACGTTGCCTGGGGTACCACGGACTCAAGAAATCCCCAGCCTCAGCTTCCCAGATAGCTGGGGATTACAGGCACATGCCACCATGCCCAGCTATTTTTTTGGTGTTAGATCTCGCTACGTTGCCCGGAGCGGGACTCGAACCACAATCCCCAGCCCCAGCTGCTTCATAAGCTGAAGCTTACAAGCATGCACCACCATGCCCAGCTGGCTTCCCATTTTATATCTAGATATGTGGGTCGAGATTTTTTTCAGAGTATATAGTTTATTTCTTTTTTTATTTTTATAATTTACTTTTTATTGGTTGCATATATATATGTATATGTATTACATGATTGTCTATCCCAAGTTTCTCCCATCACCTTATGGCCCATGAACCATCTTAATCTCTTATGCCCATCCCTTCCCCAATTTTGTCTTCCTCCTCCTTTCTTGCTCTATGTTTCAGTTCTGTTGGCAGTTTTAAATTTTTCTTGTTCATTTGTTTGTTTTTCCTATATCTCTCATATAAGTGAGACCATCTGTATTTCTCTTTTTTTTCTGACTTATTTCCACTAACATGATTCCTTCTAGCTCCATTCATGTTGCTGTGAATGACATAAGTTTGTCTTCTTTGATTGATGAATGATATTCCATTGTGTACCACATCTTTAAAAAGATGTAGTTTATTTCTAATCCACAGGTGAGAAGAAATACTTCCAATGCAAAGCAGAACATGAACCATGCTATACGACAGTACACAGTATGCTCAGGATTTCAAGGAGGAATGGATAATGTTTACACCAAGTTTCTAAGAATGACAAAGATCAAAATACCTCCCATAGAAGTAGGGGAGTCCAGCATCCCAGAGACAGTGGTAGTCAGCTTTTCAACTCAGTGGTTGTGGCAGACTTCTGAGACAACAAGCCTGCCTAGAAAGAATTCTTCCTGAAAATAAGTCCAAATATTATACTGGATTTCCTATTTCCCTTGTTTTCCTCATTTTATATTGTGAAATTCCTGGGCCAGAGTCCAGAGTTTAAGAAACACCTACTTCATACACCACCCTTTACCTTGACTGTGATCACAGACCACTTGAGAGATGTCTAGCAAGGCCAGTCCAGCCAGACACAGCAGAAGGAGACAGGGAAGACTTACAAACAGAAAGGCCCAGGCCAGGCCTCCTCATACTCTTCACTATTTTTTCACCAGGGTGCAGGATTCACTATCAAATAATGACATTTCTAGAAAATCAAGATCAGATCCGTTTATAGTTAAGGGTCCTATAACCAGAGTGTATAAGATCTAGAAAGGTTTTACAAACCACTTCCTTTTAATGATGGGAATGCACTAGCAGCTAAATCATCATCCCTGATTATACTTAACCTGCTCTGACAAATGATTCTGCTGTTAGCCAGACCTCAAGAGCACTCTTGACAGACATGAGAAGGCAAATACAGCTGGTCATTGGATAGCCTTCCATAATTCTATCCAAAGTTGTCCTCTGGCCTGCACATTGGCTCCCTGGGAGTGAGGATGAGACTTTGTAGACATGACTCAACATTGGCCCTCCTCATCTCAGAGGCCCAGGAGTGCATTTCTGAAGCCTCATCTCCTGCTTCCTTAGTTGCAAATCAAACTTCTAAACTGGAGAAGACATTTTTCCCATCCTCACTCTACCATCAAGGCTAGTCATAGTGGTACTTTGGTAATTATTTGAATACTGTCTGTATTATCCAGAGGCTTATCAAGCATCTCATTGCACTATCACATTTAGTCCCACAACATTCTAGAAATTGTGTATTTGGATCCTCATTTTAAAAGAGAAAACTGAGACTTAGAGAAGTGATCACACAACTAATCATAGACAAGGATCCAAATCCAGACCCAGACCTAACTTGGTTTTCCAGAAACTCAGTTCTTTGCATCAGGTTAAATCTAATGTTTGTTTTTTCCATGTTTCTTGGCAAGGATGGATAGGCAGATAGATGGATAAAAGGATGGAGGAAATAGTTACTGAACGTTCTTTCTCTGTGACTGACTCTATGTTGGGCAGCAGGATACACAAAGACATGAGAACAGTTTCTGCCCTCAAAGAGTTGAATACTTCAGTGAATGCGTCTCAAACTTTTGCGCCAAAGGACCACCACATGTCTGACTATTCCACTCACAGATGGCGCTGGAACAACCAATGCAAGAAACCACAAGTGAGAAATTTCTCAAAGCCTTCATTTCGTTTCTATCTTACAACTCATATAAATTTTGCATGCTATCTCTTAAAATGTAGCTAGGCTTGCTTTCTTATAAAAGTGATCTTTTATCCCCTGATCTTTTATGGAAAACTTATAGCTACAAGCAGATATTCTTTTTTTTTCACATCTTCAGAGACATCTTAGTTTATTTTAAAATTTTTCTAAGTTTTTTATTATTAATTTTTTACATCATTGTATTCCCCAAAGTTCTCCCACTACCATGTCACCTGTGAACCATCCTCTTAATTTCTTGTGCTCACCCTTCCCCTGATTTCCCCCTCTCTTCCTCCCCCTCCCTTGCTTCATGCTTTAGTTCTGTTGTCAGTTTGTAGTTAGTTTTTTCCCTTTTAAAAATTTAATTTATTTAGATATGTATTTCACATCTTTGTATTCACTGAGGATCACCCACCTCCTTCTCTTCTTGACCGTTCCCTCCTATCTCCCCCCACACCCAAGTTTTGTACTTTAGTTCTTAGTACAAGCAGATACTCTTGGAAACATCTTTCAGAAAGAGGTTATGCTTATCCCTGGACCAAACATATCCATACCTTTTTTTGAGAAGCAAAAGATAGAGGTAGTTTTTCATGTGGCAAAAGTGATGTTTATCTGGAAAAAATTAAGATCTACATAAAGAAGCTCTGTGTGTCTGTGCATATAGCTCATGTGTTACATGTGTGCACATTTTTTGATACCCAAATGATCATGAAGACACCCTACCAACTCATAGTAAACTAGCTGTGCTCTTCAGTCTGAAGCCAGAACTGGACTTCACAGCCTGTGGAAAGCTTTCTTCTAAAATACCTTTTGCATTGTCCCTTTTAGCAACAAAATGGCAGCTGCCTTTCAGGAACAAAGAACTGAGAGGGGAGGAAGCCAGGTGAACTCATAGCAGCTCATGTGGGGCAATGAAGTGATTATCCTGGGAGATAGCTGGGGCTGGCAAAGCACTGCCCTGTTTTTGATGGTTTGCTAAAGATAAAAAAATGTGTACTTTGTGAAGTCTGAACATAGCATGTTGTTTGTGTGCAGTTAATTTATGTTTGCATTTTCTTGGTTGTAAAGTGAGATCCTAAGTGTCAGATAATCCTCAAAGAAACAGCAAAAGGAGTTCATATCTTCTTTTATGCCACTGGTTGAAAGGAGCAGGATATCTCTGGGGGCCAGGCATGGTGACAACAGCAATGAGATCAACTATGACAGCTACCAGTGTCAGGGTGAGAGGGAGCTGGAGATTCAGAAATAACTGTTCCTCCCTACTTAAAAGTTTCCTTTTAAGAAAGACAAATGCTGAGTGATTTTATGCCTTTGTGGAACATAGGGAAACAAAACAAAGAAACAGGTCAAACTAAACCAAAACAAACCCTAGAAAAATGACTGCACAATGGAGGTTAATCAGAGGGCAGGGTAGAGGATGAGGCCCAAAGTGAATATGGGCCCTGTGGACAATGGTAGAGGAGTGTGGATACTTTGTTGGTAGTTGTGGTGAGGTGACATATATTAAAAACCTATAACTCTGAATCACATATTGCGAACCAACATGGACTCAATAAAAAGTAATGTAATTTTTTTTTAAAGAAACATCCTTTTGGACTTTTTCTCTTTCCAAGCCTTGAAGTACTTTATGTTTTGTTTTTAATAAGGGAGGTCATTCCCTTCCCCTGTGGAACATATTCTCTGAAATATCCTGCACCAGCAGCACATAGACACAGATTTGGAAGCCTCTGTTTTTAGGAGTCTTTCCTCTTATGTTTTTCATTTTTCTTCTGAAAAGGCAAACCAAACCAATTCTTCTTGTTTCTGGGCTTGGATATGGAAGGTCACACAGTGGGGGTTCTCTTAGCTATAAGGTAAGAGGGGTCACTGAAAGCAGCCCCTTAGCTGCTGTCCCATGGGAGGAGGGCTATGTGAGTAGAATTTAGTCCCATGGATAGAGGAGATGAAAGTTCAGTCTCTGATGAGGTAACAGCTCTGTTTCTGATGTCAGTTTATTTACCTTTGCCCCTGCTCTTATCCCTGGCTAACCACAGCCTGCTGAATTTCAGTCATTGGTTACTGTACATCAGGAGACAGTTTAGGAAGAATCAAGAGAACTGAGAGAGGTTGCTGTAGGAACTGGAGTTATTCACTCCAGATATTAGAAGAACAGATACTGGGGAGGACTTTAGAAATGAGTGAAGACTTGGGTTCTACTCTCAGTTTTACCACTTACTTTCTGCTCTCATGTAAACTATTTACCTTCTCTGAACTTGAGATTTCCCAAATACCATAAGAGCACTGGATTGTATGCACTATAAAGGACTCTTCTATCTCTTCTCCTTCATATTTTAGAAAACTCTCAATGCCAAAATATTGGTCACATGGAAGAAAGAACATATGACTTCCATGAGACTTCAAGAGGTAAAAGCAGGGCCACAGGGTGGAAATTATTGGTGATTCTGGCTTAATATAAAGATATTTTCACTGAGTACAGAATGAAAAGGGAAGCCTGGAAATATCTGGAGAGTCTGATGTGAGCTCAAGCAGGCACGTGGTCGGTATGATATAAAAGGGAACTTGCTAATCATTGAGCATTGAACTAGAACAATGGTCTCTAAAGTTTATTTTCATGTGGCCAAGTCCAGTACCAAATGAAATCTCTGTGGAGCTTCAACAAATAAACTTTGTTAAGTAAATCACCCTTCAACCCTGTCCTACCCTCACATCCTTAAAGGACTCACAGTAGACTCAGAGTTCCTCAGTACTTGGTTTGAAAACCACTGTTTAAAATGATCCTTAACTGAAAACCTCCCATTTCATGAACATTGATGCCATCGCTATTGGAAAAAAAGTTATGAGGAACTCAAAGAAGAAATAAAAAATATTTCGAGATAAATGACAAAGAGGAACATCCAGAACATATGGGATGCTGCAAAAGCAGTAGTAAGGGGGAAGTGTGTAGCACTTTAGTCCCAAATGAAGAAACAAGAAAATACCCAAAGAAATAATGTATTCTCACATATGAGAGAACTATAGAAAGAACAACATAAAAATCCAAAGGCAAGTAGAAGGAAGGAGATAGTCAAAATTCAAGCAGAAATAAATGAAACAGAAACAAAAACAACAATTGAAAAGATCAATAAAACAAAAGGCTGGTTCTTTGAAAAGATAAACAAAATAGATAAACCTCTAGCCAGGATCACAAAGAAGAGAACAGAGAAAAGGGAAATTTTAAAAAATCATGAAAAAAAGGAGAATTTACAACAGACAAAGGAGAAATACAGAGGATAGTTAGAGATTGCTACAAACATCTACATGCAAACAAGTTCAACAATCTCAATGAAAAGGACAAATTTTCAGAAACATACATACATCCAAAACTGGATGAAGAAGACATATAAAGCCTAAATTAACTGATCTCAAGTAGTGAAATTGAAACAGTAATAAAATCCCTCCCCAAAGCTTTGGACCAGATGTATTTACAAATGAGTTCTACCAGACATTCAGAGACAAACTGGTGCCTTTCTTACAAAAACCCTTTCAAAATATAAAGAAGTTAGGAACACTACCAAATACAATCTACAAAGCTAATGTCACACTAATATCAAAACCAAACAAAGAAAGAAAACCGCAAGTCAATTTCCCTAATGAACACAGATGCAAAAATGTTCAACAAAATCCTAGTATATAGAATCCAACAATGTATCAAAAAGATAATACATCATGATCAAGTAGGATTTATGCCAGAGAAACAAGGATAGTTCAACACCTGAAAATCAATTAATGTAACCCAACACATGAACAAAAAAAAAAGAAAAACCACATGATCATATCAATAGATGCTGCGAAAGCATTTGTTAAAGTTCAACATCTGTTTATTATGAAGGCCCTCAAAATTCTGGGAATAGAAAGAATACACCTTAATATAATAGAAACAATATATGACAAACCCACAGATAAAATTATATGACAAACCCACAGATAATATTATCCTAAATGGTGAAAAATTGAAAGCCTTACCTTTGAGATCAGGAACAAGGCAAGGTTGTCCACTCTCACCACTACTTTTCAATATAATACTGGAAGTCCTACCTAGAGCAACAAGGCAAGACAAAGACATACAAGGAATCCAAATAGGGAAAGAAGTAAAATTATTACTGCTTGCAGACATCGTGATAATATATATAGAAAATCCTAGAATGTCTACAGAAAAACTAATGAACATAAAAAGCCAGTTTAGTACAGCAGCCAGTTACAAAATCAAGACACAAAAACTCAGTCACCTTCTTATATGCAAAAAATTGGTCTGAAGAAGATAAAGTTGAGAAAACTGCTCCATTTACAGTTGTAACAACAAAAATGAAATACCTGTGAATAATCCTGAAAAAAGATGGAAAAGACCAATACAATGAGAACTAAAAAACATTGATAAAAGAAATAGAAGAAAACCAAAAAAAAATGGAAAGACATCCCCTGCTCATGGATTGGAAGAATGAACATGATCAAAATGTCCATCCTAACAGAAGCAATCTACAGATTCAGTGCAACTTCATTAAAAATCTCAATGATGTTCTTTAAAGAAATAGAATACTACTGAAACTCATATGGAATAATAAAAGACCTCAAATAGCGAAGGTTCTCCTGACCAAAAGGAGAGAGAATGGAGGGGTTGCACTCCCAGATTTTAAATTACGCCACAAGTCATAATAATTAAGACAGCATGATATGGACTAAAAATAGACAGACAGACCAATGGAACAGAATTGAAAGTTTAGAAATAAAGCCACACATATATGATCAATTGATCTTTGACAAAGGGGCAAAAAACATACAATGGAACAAGGATAGTCTCTTCAACAAATGGTGCTGGGAAGACTGAACTGCTATATGCAAAAGAATGAATCTAGATTCCACCTTCACACCATGTACAAAAAACAATTCAAACTATAAAAGACTTGGATGTAAAACCTGAAACCATAAAATAAATAGAATAAAATTTAGGCAAAAGACTCCAAGATTTATACCTCAGAAACCTCTTTCAGGACATATCTACAAATGCTTTTAAAAATGAAGGAAAGCATAAACAGGTGGGACTACATCAAACTAAAAAGCTCTGCACAGCAAAAGAGACAGTAACCAAAACAAAAAGAAATCCAACTGAATGGAAATAATTTTTGCTCTCCATACAAGTGATAAAGGTTTGATTTTTAAAAAAGATCCACAAAGAACTCATACAATTTAACAAAAATAAGGCCAAAAAAGGGCTTAGTTTAAAAATTGGGAGAAGATCCAAAAGACACTACTCCAAAGAAGAAATACAATTGACCAATATGCTTATGAAAAAATGCTCAACATCACTAATAATCAGGGAAATGCAAATCAAAACCACAATGAGATATCACCTTATACCAGTAAGAATAGCCCATATCAAAAAAATGGACAAGTGCTGCCATGGATGTGGAGAGAAACACTTTTACTCTGCAGGTAAGAATGGAAAGCTGTGTGGAGAATGCCCAAACTACTGAAAATGGAGCTCCCATTCCATCCAGCAATTCCACTTCTGGGAATCTACCCAAAGAATACAAACACACTAATTAAAAGGACACCTGTACTCAGATATTCATTGCAGCACTATTTACAATAGCCAGAATATGGAAACAACCCAATACCCCCAAACAGACAAATGTATCAGAAAATTGTGGTATATGTATATGATGGAATATTGTTCATCAATCAAAAAAAAAAAAAACAAAAAACAAATTCGATGCATTTGTGATAACATAGATGGACCTAGAAAGAGTCATGTTAGTGAAAATAAGCCAGAAAGATAAAGAGAAATGCTGGATGATTTCACCTGTATGTGGAATAGAGGGAAAACAAACAAAAGAACAAGGAAAAGTTAAAACTGTCAGCAGACCTGAAGCATAGAGCAAATGGGGGCAGGGGGTAAAATTGGGGGAGGGATGGGCCTGCATTCATCAGGGTAGACAATGATGTAAAATATATGTATTTACAATCAATTTTTTAAAAAATAAAATAAATTTAAATTAAAAATACATATATATATATACATACACACACTCATACACACATACACATACATAGATAAAATAGTCCTTGAGTGTATGTCCCACCATGAGATATAGGGTAACTTCCAAGTTTCAACCGCTGGGTGAGAATGTGGTTTACATGAATCTGCAACAATTTTTACTGGAACTACTGGACTCTCAAGGTCCTTTCTCAAGACGATTTTTCATCTGAAGCCAGGAGGACTCTGTGTTGATCTGTAATAACTAGTTTAACACTGAAATGATAGGGAAGAAAGTCTGCTGAGAGAAAGAAATCACCAGCCTGATTACCAGAAGTCCTTTTGCCTTGGCATCCAAAATAAAAGACAGTTCTTGACAGTTATTGCTTATGTTTACCCCATATTTTGCTAGGTTAATTCAGGGGTTTCTCAGATGTAGCCCTTGCTACTCTCATGGTCGATGAGAGTTACAGGGAAGAAAAGAGGTAAATCCAGAACATGGTGGTGTGTTATGATAGAGATATGGACAAAATGAGGAGTTGAGTTCAGAAGATGTCTCAACAGGCAAAGTAGGGAGGTTGGCAAAGACACACCCAATGGAGAGTCCAATATGAGTAGTCATTGTATATTTGGGAAACAGCGAATTTTCCCATGGTCCTAAAATGTAGGGATGTGGTGGGGGATGAAGCTAGAAAGATACGTAATTTTAAGTTGTGAGAGACCTTAAAAGCCATTGCAAAGAAGTTGCATGTTAACCAAGGGTAGGGAACAGTCAAGATATTTTTCAGCATGACCAAGGGAGCAGTATGGGAAAATTTGGCATCAGGGAAAAATAATCATAAGCCATAGCAGCCTCCATGCAGAGCAGGTTGAGATGAGGACTATCATGATGTCAGTGGGAAGGAGGGAACAGATTTTGGAGACATCACAAAAAAGTTTCATGAATATGAACTAAATAAGGTCGCTGCATGGCAGAAAATCAGAGAGAAGGAATAATTCCCATGATTTTTTGAGTGACTGGGTGGACAGCAGTGAAGTAACCAAGAAAAATGAGTCCTAGAGAAAGAGGAGCTTTTCAGGGGAATGATTAAAATATATGATCTTTAGCAGTTTGGCCTGTGGGGGCCATGCCCACAGCTGCCAGTCAGCCTCTGGCTGGCAGCTACACCCATTCCGCACCCACCAAGCACCCTCTGCCATCAAGCTGGCTGGTAAGAGGGCCTTAGGAGTTTGCCCAGGAGACCCAGACCAGTCCTATGTGTGGGACAACACATAGGGAGCTTGGGTGGGTCACATGGGAGCCACATTGCTTTGGCAAGTGGCTGCTCCACCCCACGGGCACTAGGCTCCTTCAGCTTGCCTCTCCACGATGGGAGGGGCCTAGGCATTGGCTTGGGAAGCTCCAGCCAGCTTGGCCTGTGGGGGCCACATGTGCCCTGATCCGCACATGCCTGCAGCTGCCAGTCAGCCCCTGGCTGGCAGCTACACCCATTGCACACCCACCGAGCACCCTCTACCATCAAGCTGGCTGGTAAGACAGCCTCGGGGGTTGGCCCAGGGGGGCCCGGACCTGACCAGCAAGTGGGCAAGATATGGGGGGGGATCGGAGAATGGGAGGGTGAGAAGGTCTTGCCATTTCACTCTCACTCCACTTAGTCCTTAGTCCTCAGGAGGAATAGAAAAAACACAAACATTGCAAATAGAGACATAGAACGTGTAAGGGACCAGATTAGGATCCTGCCAATACAACTGGGCAGGACGCAGGAGAAAGATCATCATAGAACATAATGGACTGGAGAAACAACCATGGTGAAGACCTATCACAGAAATGTACCTACAAACTCATCAGGAATGGATAAACCAAGACCCCATTTCGGAATATGCCACTCAAGAAAACAAGGAGCTCCTCCCCATACCGTGGGAGAGGAGGTCCACAGAGTTGGGGAATTGGCTCCACAACAAATCTGCAAACAGAGAGAGTGTAGAGATGATCCACAAAGGCCATAGGTGGATGCCTACCCTCACTGAGAAACCTCATTACAGAAAACTACGGACCAAGGCCCCCCAAGTCAGAAGGCAGAGCTATGGGGGTGAAGAGGCAATGGATATACAGGGAGAATGGACTGGAATGGGCAGCCAGCAATGAGAAGACATTGTTAAACCTCAAACAAGCACAGACAGGCTGCCCAATGCAAAGCTAAGACTATAATCCTTCACGCACAGAATACTGTGTACCAGGAACACAGTCCCTCACCTGTCAAATAGACACAA
>PVHY01026227.1:0-17545 GCA_004024945.1 Uropsilus gracilis
TACTTATAAATTTTTTATTATATTTTTCATTTTAAAAATTTCTATTTATTTTACATTATTCGCTTTCTTGGTAATTTCTGACTGGATTTTGTCCCATGTTTATTTTCACTCTATCTTTAAAAAACAACTTACATGTTCTTATTTTGTATCCTCAATCTGGTAATTCTAATACCTAAAGTCCTCGGATTCCAAATTTATTGATGCTGCCCAACATTTTCCCCCTACTTTTTAAAATTCCTGTCATGAAGCATTGGTCAAGGTTATTTCTTTTTGAAATTGTTGAAAATCAAAACTTTTCTATAGTGATTAAAAGTAAACTCACAGGAAATCCTAGATTCCATCTAGGCTTTGATGACTTTATAAAAATTGTGACTAGATACTTGATTTACCTTAATCTGAATAATCAAGAATAAGGGCCTAAGTTTGGTTTGCATTCTTCCAGAGAGAATTTTTATTTATTTGTTCAGAAGTTAGGGATCCTCACTGAATAGGACTTACTAGTCTTGCTGGTAGATACTCTCTTACTGCTGTAAGTCAAGTTGAGCTTCCCACTTGGCAACAAACCCAAGCTGTGGTGTCACAGTTCCAGTGCTATTATAGGCGTTTCCCCCAACAGTAAATCCAGATTTGCTATTGACTTTTGTTTACCATTAGTAACTGTCCACTCCCCTGCCCTTCCCCTTCCTACCCCCCATATCTGTGATAGTTTAGCAATGTTTTTAAAATAATGTTTGTTACAGTTGTATAGGGTAAAGCTGTCTTCTAGCAGAAAGGGCATCAACATATCTAGTGCATTATAAGAACGGTACAATCGTTAAATTTTATGTTCTTTTTACCCCTACACAGAGTCCTTAGGCCCTCAAACTGAACTCATTTCCCTTTATTTTTTGCTTAATTATATGATTTCCTAAACATTAGTAGGTTTAATGCATTAAGAAAAGGAGGAAAAAGATTTTTAGAAGCAGACTGAAAGAAGAGAGATGTAATACCTAAAATAGGCAATCACAGGAAAAAAAAAACCCAAGGAAAAATAAAGATCAGAGTAAGAACTCAAAAATTATAAGGATCTGCAGCCATTTGGAAATGGTGTAAATAAGCCACAGACATAACTGCAGAGATGAAATTCTACGGGTTGTGGCACATGTGTCCAGATTCCCAAATGCTATCTAAAGTTGCCCCTCATCTAATACCGACCCTGAAATTTCCTAAAATACAAAAGGATAAAAATTGTACCTGTTGGACATATGATAGGACATCAAATCAGTGTTATAAATTGTGAAACACAGGCCATGGTTCTTTCTTTGAAATTGTTTAAAATCACAACATCAATGACAAAACAAAGTCATATATAAACTTGGATACCATCTTTTGGAAAGAATAGCAGTTAATGCCCTCTGGCTCCTCTCCACAGACCTCACTAGTACCTTCAAGTCTTCCCATGACTATTATTTTATGACCTTAATGAATGATTAAATCCCATTCTCTTTATTTCATTAAAAGAATAGGAACATATATTATATTGGAAAAAATTCTACCCAAATAGCTAAAACAAGAAAATCATATTAATGCTATTATTGAGAAATTCAGAAGAAAAAAACTTGTTTATGGATGATACTCTTCTGAAGAAATTCTAAATAATAAGTTCATTATGCATTTTTTAACCACCTTTCTGGTTTACTGGATAACCACCTAAAATTTAGTGACTTTAAACAAGTGGTATTTCAGTTTTCCATTGGGCTAAGACAAAGTGAGTAGTTTTTTGTTTCTCTTAACTGGTCCTACTCCTGCATCTGACTGGTTATTTGCCTCACTTATATGCCTGATAGTTGGTCTATCCACTTTTAGCTGAGGAGATGGGCTGTTTATCTCTTGTCCTCCAGCAGATAAACTGGATGGTTCAACTGGTGGTAGTTTCAGGGCACCTTAAAGATTCACACTTTCCTATTAGCAAGTCACACAACTTGGCAGATTGAAAGATTTGGGCAATATACCTTTCTTTGTGGGAGTAACTTCAAAGTACTTTGGCCAATGTTGACTTGGCAGTACCTTTATCTAGCTATAGTCTCTGCTTGCCCTCAGAGGTTCTTTATCAGGAATCTGTCAAACCACCTCTGCCACAACTCTCCACCCCACAAACACAGGGTCACAGTAAAACCCTGATATTGATTTTAATTTGGGTGAATAAGGGGAGGAGTTCAGACCTACCAGGTTTGTGGGGAGTGCAGAGGGTGGGGCATGGAGGCAGTGGAGTGATAGCCAAAATTTGCTCTTTTTCTAGAAATATATTTTCATTAAGGACCACTTACTTCCTCTGTGAGTTGTGCGGTTTGTGGTTCCTGAGGAGAGCCAAAGGGGTATGCTCTGTGACTAAGTTCATTTCTCTGAACAGGTGCAGCATGCCTTATGGCATGGGTGAGGGGTGAGGTGGTGAGTGTGAGAACAGAACCTCAACAGTCCCAGGCTTACTTTCATTCTGCCTCTTCAGATTGTTCTCCTTCCTTCTCCCTCTGGGTAGCACCACATGGTGGGAAATTGCAACTTGTCACTTCTTTGGGTGTGATAGCAAAATCTTGAATAGAACACTTTAAAGTTAATTTTCAACCAGAGCAGAACTGTGTATGTGTATATGGGTGTATGGGTTTGTGTGCACATGTGTATGTGTGCATTTGGGGGTAGAAGCGGTGGGGTTGCTGCTATTACTGAGACTGAATTCAAATTAAATTCTGCTGCAACTACGGTAGAGGAGATATTTACCTCTTATCTACCCAAGTCCTGCTTCCACTCCATAAACTCCATCAGTGTGTCCTCCTTCTTTGCTTATCATGGGCCTTGAATTCCTTTCCTCTCTCCAGTTGAAACCTAGAGAGAACTTCAAATTTCCTCAGGCAAATCCACCCCCACAATGTAACTCTAGTTACATTAGCAAACTCTGCCCTCAGATTCTTTATTTCTGCCTTCTTCCTACCAACTTGAATTTTGCTTTCCCATCTCTTTCTTATTCTGTGTGCATCGTGATATTTTTCTTTCTTCTATAACACACTTCTAAATAAACAACCAAGGGGAGACAGAAGAAATAGCAAAATACTAAGCAATATTCTGACACATTTTTTTTTTTTCTCACCAGAACGTTAAGAATCTAGCTAAAGGCAATTCTGTTGTAGGTAATGTACAAAGAAAGTTACACAGATATGATCCCCAGTACTAGAAATTTAATTCTTTTAAGATATGTGTTCCTTGTCCCTCTCCTAAATTTAGAGTAGCTTATTCCCTGTATCTCTCCTAAATTTAGAGTGACTTATGGGCAGTCATTTTTTTATTAGATTGAATCATATGAAATTCTGATACACAACCATTGTTTATCTAAAAAGTAGCTATTTCATATAGTTCAAACTATATTTAGTGTTAATCCACTAATGAATGTCTTGAATCCATTATTTGATAATTCATTCTTATGCTGAATCTAAGCCCCACCTCTTCCATTCCCATTTTCCTGTTTTGCTTCTGTGAATGTGGTTTCTTTGCCCTATTTGAACCCTGTCTTCACTTGGAGAAGTTACTGGCCTCATTAAAAGCCTCAACAATATTTTAGGGGGGAAAAGGCCTCAATTATTTGTTTTGGCATACTGGTATCTTCCTATATGAGGTCCTGTCTATTTCTCCAACATTTGCTTTTCTCATTCTGCCCATATACCTTTGGCTTTAGCCCATTTTCCCAAGAACTAAATTGTGGAGCACACTAAAACTGCCCCATATCTTTTTCTACTTACCTGCTAAGGAAACCCTTGAGTACTTGGAGGTCTCATTTCCAATCTGAGCTATATTTCCCTGTGTTTCCTGGATCTACCCTTAGGGAAGTAGATCATTCCTTTTCTTAGATTTCTACTCTGGGGTACTCTTACAGTGGTTACACTGTCTCCTCATTTTTGTTATACATATTTGTGGGTAAACATCTTTCATAGTTTTAAGTCCTCTAAAGACTGGATCTGTGTTTTACTCTTGTATCCCTTACATAGTCTGATATGTGGTGAATACTCTATTTAAGTGTTGGTGAAACAGATTTCCTGTACACAAAATTCATCAACATTTTTTTTTCTATTCAAGATGGATTAAGGAAATCTGGAGGCAAGCAAGTTGCTAATATTAAAGTTAATGAGCTTGCAAACATTCCATTTAAATTTAGATAGATATAAAATATTCAAGGCAGTCTTTGTTTTCCCTAAACTCTTTACCTGTCCCAGCTGCAATTAGTTATTTTAGAAAAGATGAATATATCTTTAATCTAACAACATCACATATTTCTCACTTATTTTAAGCATCAGAGGACACCTTTCATATTTAATGTTGAAACACACAATAACTTCTATTTAAACACCACTTTATAACCAACAATTTTTTGTTTTCTTCATTAATCAAATTTACCTTAATCCCCTCAGTACCTCAAGGGAATGCAACTGCCTGAGACTATCCCATTTTTTTCCCCTAAGTGAACAAACTATTGTTTAGTTCTGAAAAACCAACATTTTAAAATTCAAATTTAAATTCGTTCAGAGCTGGCCCAAAATACAAGACCCGTATCTTAGCACTTTTGCTTTCTTTGATTACTCAGTCTTAACAAGTACCTGGAGAAAATCAAGTCTGGTTTAAAGTTGGAAGAATTCATTCAGCCTCAGTAGGGTCCTAATATATGAAGCTGCTGCCTGAACTTCCTGTGATCCTGAAAAAAGCAGTTAGAAGCTCTGGGACCTAGGACAAAATAGCAGGGAGCCTAACCACTGGGAGCCTATGACCTGACTCTGCAGCTTTTTCTGAGAAGACTGGAAGATGGGTTAAAGATATGGGCACACAGTGAGAGAAAAGAGCACTTGCCACAGGCTGAGCTGCCTACAGCAGCAGCCATATAGCAGCAGGGCTAGCTGGGGGAACACCATTGCCAGCAGTGCTGAGCTAATGATCCCTCTTCTCCCCACTCACCAGCAGCTCTAAGGCAGAAAGCAGCAGAACAAGTATCCCTGACAGGAATATGTGTGATTGCTTATTTTTGTGCAGTATTTTTCCATCCCATCCAAGATATATTTATTAGAGGAATATAGAAACCACCACATTCAAGCAATGGCTCTGGAGCCGTTTGCGATGGGTTAGGGAACAAACTGTTCCATCTTACCTAGATTTCACCCCTATTTATTGCCCACTCTAAGTCATCTATATTATCTTATAGGGAAAAAGGGCAGGGGAATAGTGCAGTTCTTGAAAGTTTTGCTGGTAGTAGGACTTCCAATACTTGAAGATTTAGACTGGTTGGTCCTGAGGGCTTACCTGAGGGATGTGCACATCATACAAGAGCACTCAAAACTTTTTGGTTCCTCTTGCGTTTTTTTAAAAATCCATTTAAGCAAAAAGCATAGGGTGTTACAAAAAACTTAAGTCTACAAACTCAAATGTGCCAAAATATAAATTAATCTATTTTATAGCTTATTTTTATCATATCTACTGATGGAGAAATTTAATGTTGGACAAATCAGGAAAAACGTGAAATTTCTCTCTCTTCTTGGAAGCTTCTAAATTCTATGGCAGTTCAGTTGCAATAAGACTTGGTGGTTGAGGTAATGTCTGGCCTTTTCTCCTTTGTCGTATTTTCCCTGGTATCCACTGAGAGGTTTGCATTTTATTGAGTTTAAAGCTAGAGTTCCTCTTGATCTATCTGCCTCCCTCTTCCTGGAAACTGGAGACCTCTTCAAACCCACCAGTTCTCCATAGACTACTTTCTCAGTTCTCCTTGGGTGTGTGAGAATGTCCGTATTCTTCTCAAAGGCACTACAGGATAAAGGTACTTGGAAAGTTCTGTCATGACTTTCCTTTCTGTGAATGTCACACCTACTTCTACAACTACCTCATTTGGGTGAACAAAAGAATCTCAGGAACTTTGTGCTTTTCAGGACAATATCTGGCCTAAAAGACAAGTCCTTACTGAGATTAGGTTCTCATACTTTGCTGGACTTTCTCATCTCCTCTTACCTAAAACTTGCCATAGGGTATAGAGCAGGGCTTCTGTCAGAGAACTCTGTCATCAAAGCTTTTTCTGCCCTGTTATGATTACCATCCCTTAACCCAGCTAATGGACTCTTCACTTAATTAGTATAGAGTGTCTGATCCTTCATCTGTTCTCCCCAAACTTATGTTTACATGGAACAAACTTTAGTCTCAGAGACTTTCAAAATTTTGACTTGTGAAAAGGTAAGATTTTGGAACATAAAAGCCTTTTTCTCAAGCAATTGTCTCTAGCAATCATTTCAAAACACTATTTTGAAACTCAAAAGCTACACTGTCCTTTGGTATTTCTGTTGTAACAATTTTCTTTTGAGGTAAGTGCTACTTTTATTAAACTGGGGAGGGAAGGGCAATAAGGTAATTGGAAGTGGTAAGGTACAAGAGTTAATATCTCAAATTGTTATCTTACCACACTTGTATGTGAGAGATAACATGAAGAAGATCTCTTTCATGTTCTACTCTGGGGTGCTCTAGCAAGCATTAGACACCGTTGCAGCACATAATAAATTATATATCTATAATTGTTGCACACATTTACAGTTTCTATAATGAGGAGATAGAAAATCATGTCCTTCATAAACACATTCAATCCCTGTTTCAATCTATAGGATATAGGTACTTCTCCCAGTAAGAAATGCAAATAGCCAACAGACATATGAAAAATGTTCAGCATCCCTAACTTAAGGAAAGTGCAAATCAGAACCACAGTGAGATACCACTTCACTCCAGTGAGAACGTTCCACAATAAGTAAACCAGAGGCAACGAATGCTAGAGAGTATATGGCAATAATGGAGACAATGGAAATGTAAACTTGTCCAGTTGTGATGGAATGGTATGTGGAGATTCCTCAGAACACATAAAATGGATCTACCTTGTGATACAGTAATTCCACTTCAAGGATCTACCTGAAGGACATAAAAGCACTAGTTTGAAAGGAAACTGGCACTCCTGTGTTTATTGCAGCATGATTTACAATAGCCAACACATGGCACCAACCAAAATGTCTCCAAATCATGAATGAATGAAAAAGTCATGGTATATTTACACAATGGAATATACTCAGCAATCTAAAAAAAACCTCATGGCATTTTCTGCACCATGGACGGAGCTGAAAGGGACTATTGCCGAAATAAGTAAGATGGAAGAAGATGAATACCAGATGGTCTCACTTATATGTGAAATATATATAAACCAAACAGTGTCAAGAAAAAAGTCAAGAAATGGAATTCTGAAGTAAAATTCATGGAGGGTTTTACCCAAGTTTTCCTCTATGTATTTTTGTGGCTTCAATCTTACATCCAAGTCTTTTATTCATTTTGAGTTGGTTTTAGTACGTGGTTTGAGGGAGTTGTGTTGGTTCAATTTTTTGCATGTCTTGGTCCAGTTTTCCCAGCACCATTTATTGAAGAGGCTGTCCTTGTTCCAATTTAAGTTTTCCACTCCTTTGTCAAAGATCCGTTGACTCTTTGATAACAAAGATCCACAATGAACTCACTCAACTTAGCAAAAACAAAACAAGAAGCCCAATCAAAAAATGGGGCGAACTAAAAAGAGACTTTTCTAAAGAGGAAATACAAATGGCCAATAGGCACATGAAAAAAAGCTCAGCATCACTACCAATCAGGGAAATGCAATTCAAAACCACAATGAGATACCACCTTACACCAGTAAGAATGGCCCACATCAAAAAAATGGGCAACAACAAGTGCTGGTGAGAATGTACTGGTTCAACCACTATGGAAAGCTGTGTGGAGGACCCTCAAACTAATGAAAATGGAACTACCATTTGATCCAGCAATCATTCTTGGAATCTACCCAAAGGAGAACTCATTACTTAAAGGGACACCTGTACTTGGATGTTTACTGCAGCACTATTTATAATTGTAAGGGCATGGAAACAACCCAAATGTCCCAAAACAGACAAATGAATAGAAATGAGTGGTATATATACACAATGGAATATTACTCATCAATTAAAAATAAAAAATTTTAGCCAGACATGGTGGTGTATACCTTTAAGCACAGCCTAGTGTGTGGCTGACACTATGAACTGCTTGAGTCCATGGGTTCGAGACCCGCCTGGGGCAATGTAGTGAGACCTAGTCTCAAAAACTAGCTGGTCATAGTGGTGTGTGCCTGTAATCCCAGCTACCTGGGAACTGAAGCTGGGGATCACTTGAGTTCATGATACCCTTGGCAATGTGAGCCTGTGTTTCCATGGGCAAAATAGCAAGGCTTACTCTATAAATAAATAAATAAATAAATAAATAAATAAATAAATAAATAAATAAATAAATAAATAAATAAATAAATAAATAAATAAATAAATAAATAAATAAAAATAAAAAATTGATGATTTTGAGATAACATGAATGGACCTAGAAGAAATCATATTAGCAGAAACAAGTCAGAAAGAAAAAGACAGAAACCAAATGGTTTCACTAACATGGGTTATAGGAAAAACAAACAAAAGGCCAGGAGGAAAAGTCAAAATGAGCTAACAACCAAACTAAAGTATACAGCTGTGGGTGGAGGGATTTGTGGGAGTGGTCAGGGAGGGGAGATGGTGGGTGAACCCCAGGGAGTACAAAGATGTGAAATATATATACAAATAAATTATTGAAAAACAAAGCCAGCAAGCTAACCATAGATTTGAGGCATACAGCAAAGTAGAGGAAGGGATGGAGGTTAATACAGGAGAGGGGAACACAAGACAATATGGTGATGGTTCATAGGTGGTATGGTGGCAGGAGAGCTAGAGGGACTACAATGATGTAAAAAAAATAATAAAAAGTGGGGTGAATAAAGAGTAGGGAAGGGAATGATGTGGCTACTTTCCAAAGCATATTTTGAAATATCATTGCCCATATAATATACCTTGAGAAATTTCATAGTAATATGTAAGAATGGTGAGAAAGTAGCAAATACAAATCCAATTGGTTTCCTATGATTTTGAATATCTTTGAATATAGCTGGTTTTCTTATATGGCCATTTTGTTGCTGTTATTCCCTAAAAACCACACTTTTAAAAGCCACACCTAAACCTTTGTGATGTGAAGTTTCTACCTGGAATTATCTTGGAAGTACACAAATCTTAAGCACAGCATGTATTTTAGAACTTTAGTTATACAAATGTTTCAGAATATGCCTCTTTGGCCACAAAGCATTTGAAATGTATTACCTTTTATCACCACACACTAACCCCATTTTAGCTCTACTTTTTAATAGTCTGACATTTTCTTACCCCTTCCATTACATCAGATTTATGTATGTGTATTCACCTCCTGTACTTTCATTCTCTGTTTTGAGTTTGCAGTGAGTTCAGGAGTTTAAAAGTTGTGGGAGAGTATTATTCGCCTGCACCTTAAGTATGCAATGTCACCTCCTGCAGAGTTTCTCTGTGCTTTGTCCCTCCTTGCCTCTTCTGCCTCCTTGACAACTGATATCACCACCTTGGTGATATTCACCACCTTGCTTCTCACCCTGAGTCCCTTTGCCGGCTGCCATGCTTACCCTCCACTTACTCTGACCTTATGAAGACTGTGAGTTCATTTTATTAACTTGTGTGCTATTTAAACCAAGCACCATGCTTTAGCATGTAGTCAGTATTCATGTTGTGTTTGCCAAATGGCTGGATTTTGCTTTAGTAGCCCCATATCAGGCTGACATTAGGAATATTTCTTAGCTTCCAACTTTCTGGCATTTTCACCCAAATATCATTGGAAAGGAGTGTTGTGTTGGTGTCTGTCTGGTGCATTTGTAGTAGGGGAGTGTGTAGGGAGGAATTAAAGAGCTTTCAAGGGCAAAAATAAAATTCCATGGCCTTCTTTAGAAACTGAACTGAGAGGGACATGAACTCTCTCCCTACTCTGAACTCCCTTTGCACTTGCTGACTGTACCTCTCATTTTAGTACTTAATTAGCATGTTGCCTTAAATTAAAGTCGCCCAGGATCAGAGAGGGGTCTAATCTGCATAGTTACCTTAGGAATTCTGTGATGTCACAGGAGGTTACAAGGGGTTCTGTTTTCATGAGTTTCCTAAGTCACTCTGGAGGGACTGTGACGGGAACTTTACGGAGGGGCTGTGATGGGAACTTTGGAGAACCCTGGGAGAAATGATGAAGATACAGTCTGCCCTCCACTTTTTAGGAAGGTATCCCAGGAAGCCAGAAAATGTATCCCACTCTGTAGGGAAAGTCAGAGGACTGTGCCCTAGACTTCATATTCCAGGGAGAGGAGCAGATGAACATGACTTCTAAAATATTCCACTCAGATTTCACCAGCCCATCTCAGAGATCAGTGAGTTTGCAAAAATGTAGTAAATGGACAAGATTGCAGTTAACATATTAACTGCTCAGTATATACCAGTTGTATTTTTTTTTTAAGTTGGGTGGGAAGACTTCCTTTTTACTTGGGGCAAGAGGATTAGGCACACTTACCAGAAACAGACAGTGAAAAGCCCTAAAGGGGAGCTACTGATTTGGTGGTGTCAGCAGGGGCCAGGACCTTGAATACAGAAGGCTGTACACCTCTCTTCGACTGACTGCAGTAAGTTGCTTTGACATAGACAGTGCATACCCTGTTAGCCTGACTACCACTGGTACATTTTGAATAAAATTCTCTAAGTTTGAAACAAACTGAGAAATTAAGGTAACAAATGAAAATAGCTTAGACTGTGAAAAATATAGTGGTTACCAGAGGGAATGGGGGTCCAGAAATAGGGGATAAGGGAAGGAATGTGCTGGAGTGTCACTGGAACTAAAAGTGGGAGCCCCCTCCCCCCGTTATGGGAGTTAACAAGGTGCTCCTCCCCCATTTACCCCTCCATGGCAGGTAGCCCCTCCCCCTTTTGGCATGGCATTTAAACTGCCAGAAGTGGCAGTTGGAACAGGAAGTTGGACCAGAAGCAGCGGGGATAAAAAGGCAAGGAGTAGAGACTAGGGGAACACAGAGACCTTTTTGGGAGAGAAAACTTTCCTTGAAGAGAGAGAGAACTTTTGGGAGAGGAGAGATGAGAATGGCAGGCAGGTAAAGAGTAGCCCAAGTGACCAGGCTGGGCAAAAGCCCCCTGGAAGAGTGAGCTGGAGGTGACAAGGAGCCATGGTATCTGGCCATGTGGCCAGTGTGGAGAGTATGGCATTGTAGCAAAGTGGTATAGAAAGCTGATACCTAGAGATGGCCAGCAATTTGGAAAGCTGATCTGTGCATCAGCAATTGTGGAAGAAGTTTGGAGAGCCTTGGAGAAGTGGAGCACTGGAGAGAAAAGAGAGGACGCTGGCAAAAGGACTGGACTTTGCGAAAGTGCCAACCTCTGAGGTTCGGAGGAGTAAAGGAACCATCACTGGACTGTGTCTTTGGGACCTTGGGGACTGAAAATGGTGACTGGGGTAAGATAACTGCTACTTGTGCTTTAAGGACATTTCGTTTTCTCTGTTGAACTCCCTTGGTAATAAAATCCCTTGTTAAACTGCATTTTGAGTGGCAACTGCTACGCACGGGTGAAACGAACTGTGGTTTGTAAGTTGGAGGGCTTTTGCCCCCCTTTCTGGACCAGATTTCAGAACTGAAATTGGGTGGAAAGAAGGGGGTAAAGCCTCCAACTGGACAACCCCAGGCCCCAGCTTTCCATATCAGCTTGCTGCAATGCCATACTCTCCACACTACCCACTCTGCCAGATACCATGGCTCCTTGTCACCTCCAACTCACTCTTCCAGGGGACTTTTGCACAGCCTGGTCACTTGGGTTACTGTTTACCTGCCTGCCATTCTTGTCTCTCCTCTCCCAAAAGTTCTCTGTCCTCCCCAAAAGGTCTCTGTTCCTCTAGTCTCTGCTCCTTGCCTTTTTATCCCCCCTGCTTCTGGTCCAACTTCCTGTTCCAACTGCTACTTCTGGCAGTTTAACTGCCACACCCAAGGGGGGTGAGGCACCTAGTTAACTGCTACAACCCCAGGGGGGAGGAGCATCCAGTTTCAGAACTTGGGCAAAGGGTACATGAGGCACCTGTGCATGTGGAGGTGCATGGAGTTGGACTCTTATATTGTCATGTAAATTACTAGCAGGTCAATACAATGTGAGATGAAAAGAATACATTCCGATATCAGTTCTTATTTAACAATTCTTTAATAGGTCTATAAACCATAAAATATCAAGTAAAAAGTATATTCTAGTAAGATATCTTAGCTCAAGTTCCAGTCTCAACTTTATTTGCTATTTCATTGTTGTTGAAATTACTATCATTATTATCTCCCTTAGGCTTCTTTGAACAAGTGACTTCACCACCTGAATTTTTAAAAACTCCAATATTAAAAATTTACATCTTTTAACCAACACATGTAATTAAACATACAAAGCATTCCTTCACACTGGTTTGCCATGACACCGGTCATTGCCTGGCATGTCCTCTGTTTGTTTCCCTCAGAAATTTATTTTGCTGGTGTTGCTTGGTCTCTCCTTTCTTCCATTTCCCACAGCCATGGCAGGGGCAGGTCATGTGTGCTTTTCAGATGATCTGCTGTTTTGGTTCATCTGCACTATGGACCCCTGACATTAACCTGTGTCACTAGGTGTTGATTTTGTGCTTGTCCTCTGTGCCTCCCATGGCACCGTCTGGACTGCAGAGCACCCGGAACAGCACTAAAGCAAAGTGTGTGAAAATGTGCTGTGTACACTGTGTGTACACTGTGCACCCTCATCTTGAAATAAGGTCAAAAATGAGGGGGAACCTCCAACTTACAAGCCACTGGTCCATATCCTTGCATAGCAGTTGCCACTCAAAATGCAGTTTAACAACAGGGTTTATTAACAAGGGCATTCAACAGGGAAAAGAAGAGTCCTTAAAGCCACAGGTGGCAGTTATCTTACCCCAGTCACCATTTTCAGTCCCAAAGGTGCCAAAGACACAGTTCAAGATGGTGTCCTTTGCCCCTCTGAACCTCAGAGGTAGGCACTTTCTCTGGCATCTTCTCTTTTCTTCTTTTCTCACAAGTGTTCCGTGCTGCTCCACTTCTCCAATTCTCTTCAAACTTCTTGCACAATTGCTGATGCATAAATTAGCTTTCCAAATTCCTGGCCATCACCAGGTACCAGATTTCCATATCACCTTGCTGCAACACAACAATCTCCACTCTTCTGCCAGACACCATGGCTCCTCGTCACCTCTGGCTCACTTTTCCAAGGGACTTCTGCCCAGCCTGGGCACTCGGGCTACTCTTTACCTACCTACCATCCTCAGTCTCTCTCCTCTCTCTCTCTTCTCTCTCTCTCTCTCTCCTCAAAAGTCTATTTTTCTCTCTCCCAAAAAGTTCTCTCCCTCCCTATTCTCTGCTCCTTTGCTTTTTATATCTCTCTGCTTCTGGTTCAACTTCCTGTTCCAACTGCTACTTTTGGCAGTTTAACTGCCATACCGAAGAGGGGGGGGCGCTAACTGCCACTGCCCAATGGGGGAGGGGCACCTAGTTAACTACCACAAGCCCCCGGGGTGGGTTGGGGAGGTTTCAATCTGGTGCCAGACCATGAGCCAGGGGGCAACTTTTTGACTTGACTCCTCTCCAGTTTCTTTGACCACAATTTATGTCCACTGGGTTTTAGATCCCATTTTATAACCTACCCAAGATCTCCTGATGTTGGTGTGAAGAATGTGCTGGAATAGCTCTGAGTACCAACCATATTTTATCAAAATCCTCTAAGCCTGAAGAGAGACAAAGTGGAGCTGGAATTCCCCATCCTGAGCATTGGGATAAACAGGTATATTACACTCACACCTGTGAGTGTAGTGGTTGCTGACCCCCCCCATCCTTACCAGAGTGACATTCCTTTTATTTCTCTTCTCTGAAATGTGATATATATATTGAATATTTTAAATAGATAGCATAGAAAATAGTTATTAGCTCCTTGATGTAAATAGGACCAGTTAGATAGACATTTTCAAGACAGGCACTTAGGTGGAGAGTAGATATTGGTTAAATATCTGTGGTCAGAGGACATAATATGGCCTCTGTGTGTGGTAGAAACCAAGAGAAACAGAAACAAAGGTCACTTACTCAGTGAGTATAGAAGGTCTGTAGGTGTGGAGATGGCCCATGCTTTAACTAAAGGGTTGTCAGTGTGTGCGTGGGGATAAAGCACCAATTAAAGATGTACCAATTAAAAAATTAGAGAATAGATATCAAATATATATTTTTTTAGTGAACCATTTAAAGGGAATCATAACTATAGTATAGAAAGAAATGCTGTAGAAACTTTGAATTTCTTAAAATTTGTAACTTCCTTGTGTTTATTGTCACTTAGTTTTTGACTGTTTTTCTCTCCATAGTTATCAAAAGTAAACTCTGGAAACCAAAAGAACCTATGTGGTTGTCTTGGGAAGACAGAGAAAGAACTGGGCAGACAGACTCCTGTACCATTGTCAGATCTTTAGGAGCAAAACCACATAAATGATCCATGAAATGAAAAGGAACAGAAGAGTCCATCCATAGCAGCATTCCTCTGAGGCCAGAAGAGAGCCATGCTGGGGATCCCATACAGTGGGGGGACAATCCGGAAAGTCCAGGCTGGGAGATGGAGCAGGAAGGAGCAGAACACTAATCAGGAACCTGGGAAGCATCATGTTCCAAGCCCCTCTGTCTAAGGCTACCTCCAACCAACCTCAAAGGAGAAACCTTCCACCAGGGTAAGGACCTCCAGAGTAAAAAGAAAGCTCTTGGTTTCAGTTCTTGGCATGCACTTTTTCCTTCTTGGAGAGTTTAAATTACATTTTAGCAAGTCTCCTCTTGCAGGGAAAGGTCTTCATAATAAAAATAAAGTTCACCGAAGGCACACTTGATATTTCCAGTGGCATTTCTACCTGTCCAGCCCACGGAGGTCTTTGCTTCGTTGTCCATCATTGCCTCATCATTCTCCGTAATGCAATTCACCTTGCTGGATTTAATCTATAAAAGTTTAACTGTGTGGAGTCTAATTGTTTCCCAGGTCACCTCGATCCTGTGCTTTCTCAGCTGGATGGATTCACATCCCTACTGGTGATTTGAACAGAAAAGAACAGAGTGTTTTTGATGTTGGGGTAAAAGGATGATGGAACAGGAAGCAGTAGAGAGGTAACTTTGAAACCCCTACTTTCCCCTGGCATTAAAATCCCTTCAGTGCTGCAAGCCTGTTGCCTTTTTTAGGCAGTGAGGCTAGAAGACTGGCATTACAACTTATCTTTTTCACTATAGGATTCATGATGAAGCTCCTTTAAAAAAGCGTACTTTTGAAAATAGGTGAAAATATGGTTTGGTAATCTCAGTTGACTTTTTTTTGTAGTTGATTGGATATACATTTCTCATTATCTGTTGCTTGGTATAGATGTTCTGAGACAGCTGTTGATAAATACTACCTTTTGACCTAGGTGCATAGGTGTCTCCGGCTCTCAAGTTGAAACAAAATGGTAGCCAATGTCCTCTTTAAATATTTTCCCAAATTTACAATGGACTTTGGATTTTTATAAAAATATGCCAGGGATTGAAATGATGTGAAATATAGATAAATAAATTTAAAAAAATTAAAAAATTAAAAATATGCTATATTAGCAGAGCTTATAAAAGTAGGTTGCGAATGCAGTGAATGTCATTCATAGAATACATTCTTTGAGAATTGAATGGCACTACTGCTTTCTGCCTTGCTACTTTGTGGGGGTGTCTTTGGAAAGAATTTGCAGCCCACCCCTCACTGAATTGAGAGCAGATCTGGCTACTGGGTGCAGGGGCTCACCATCCCTTGCCCCCACCCTCCCACATGGAATGAGAATGGAAATCTTGTAAGAACTGCCTAAACAGTAGTGAATAATTAAATGGAGACAGAGTAATGAAATAAATCCTGTCTGATGCTAAGCAGGCTCTGTATAGGAAGGAGTGGGGAGTCCTGTGAAGGGTGGGAAGCTGTGGGGTCAATTTAGCAGAGCTGGCACCATAGCAAATTTGATGAAGTAATTGTTGCTGTCGCTTTGGAACTCTCTGGAAAAATAACCTGAAACACCAAGAGAAATGAATCTTTCCTCAGGTCACTAAGTGGAGAAATAACTGCAAATGTTGATTTTATTGCTTGCAGAGAAAGAGACAACAGAAAAGAAGTGGTTTTCCTTTCTGTTGTTTGGAATGTTGAATAATCAGACCCATAGGAAGGAAGGGAGGGCTCCCAGGGGAATAACTGGGTACAGGGGATGGACTCAAGAAGGAACTCAGATGGGCCAATATCTGGAGTGATCTCTCTCTAATTTTCTACACGAGTGAGAATGCAGCACAGGGCAATCAATCACAGAACTACCTCCAAATGCTACCATTGTGGCTACTCCCCTCACCTCCTTTCTCCTGGCTGCCTTCCTCTCTGAAAAACAAGTGTATGTCTATGTGACTAAAAATCTGACCTGTTTCTTTGATGCTGTGCAATTTATTTTTTGTTGTGGTGCTTTTTTCTTTAAATTATGTTGTAACTCATCTGGTTATTCTTTCTCTTGAATTTTAACACACAGAACGCTTGCAGACTCACTTAGCAAAAATATCTTGTGCAAGAACTATGTTGTTATGAATCCTGCTCCATGAGGTCTTTGGGGCTACAAGAAGGCCACCTCTTCTTCTTCTTCCTTTTTTCTTAATTTATTTTTATTCTTTAAATCACAATCTTGGTAAATGGTTCCTGGGGAAACCTCTCCATTCCTCTTCCCTCTGAGGCCCCCTCCCCATTCTCTCAAGGCCACCTCTTCTTACAATATCTACATTTTCAAGTGTGATGAGGACATAAGTGGATGGGAAGTTATGGTGCAATCTCAGTGAATGACTTTTCCAGGGTGATTTTTTGCTGGGGCCTGTGGTGAGTAGGGTGCATTTGAGATCAGAGTTCTGTGGACAGAATTCTGTCCACAGAATTCTGATAGTGGCAGGAGGGGAGAGATTATGGCCCCCCCATAATAAAAGGTGACCTCTGTTCACTCCCTAGAGGAGGAGTGGGGGCATGGAGTGACAATAATGTTATACTGGTGGCAGGGAAAACAAATCACTTGTGAACTGCTTGGAATTTTACTTTTTAAATCAGTGTTTCATGGTACATCTCTGTCTGTCTTCCTGATCTTATATTTCAGTTTTTGGCAGATTATTCAGCAGTCTATAGCTAAATCAGCTATTGTCTGTGGGACACTGGCCACCCTCAGATGCACTGTTATGCATGAGAGCTCTTTGGCGACACTGGTTACTTTCTCCCCAGGTTGCCATACCCTGGTGTTCTGCAGCTGCTGGTTACCATGAACACCTCCCTTTGGTTTTGTTCTCAGAATGTCACGGTGACCAGCTTGCAGGTGGCATCCTGCTATAGCCTCTGGCACCATTTTCAACCATTACACTGCTTGTATTGATTTTTCCCATCATTTGTTGCCAACGTTAGTTGCTATGATCTTTCTCTCCCTCCCCTTCCTTCCTTCCTTCCTTCCTTCCTTCCTTCCTTCCTTCCTTCCTTCCTTCCTTCCTTCCTTC
>PVHY01026228.1:0-17531 GCA_004024945.1 Uropsilus gracilis
GGCTGGCTGCCCTGGCCCAGGACGTCGCTGGTCTGGGTTTGAGGTTGCTGGTGGGTCATCGAGAATGCCCCCGCTCATTACAGGGCACTGAATCTAGACAGTGCAGACAGCTGAGAAGCCCAGCCAGGAAATAGAAAGGAGTCCTTTCCCCTGTATTTGTGACATAAAGTACCCCTGTCTCACTCACTCTCTCACACACACAGACCCACAGGGTACAGCTGCCTATGGGAATATTTCTGGATTTGCTTGCTTTCTCTTGCCTTTTTTCAGTTGCCAGCCTTTCACTTTGGACGCCTCCTTTGCTTTTTATCTACTTCTCCAAACTCTGCCAGTTGGTACCCTTTCCGCTTTATCTCCATGCCCCAGAGCTACATCCCTGTCCTGCCCCCTTTGCTGCTGGGACCAGTATCTGAGATTCCAGGCAGATGCTGGGGGCCAGGACTAAAGGGGAAAGGGAGACAGAGGTAGAGGCTGCATGGGATGCATTGTTGGCGTTTCTTCTTTTGAAGTGGAAAAAAAAGGAGGTGGTATTTTACTGGGCCAACAAGACTTTGTTTATGACCTCAGAGATCTGTGAATCTAGGAGACCCAGGGGAAGGAATATAACGGAGGGGGAGACACTGATGATGAAAGGCCAGAAGGCATTTAACGAGGGAGCGAGTGGACAGGAGGCTGGAAAGCATAGGCTTCAAGGCAGGAGTAGGTGAGTTAACAGTGACATGGGAGGAGACGCTTCTTCCTCTGAGTTAAGAGGAAAGGAAGACGGAGTGAAGCTGGGCACAAAGGCTCTTGGGTTGAAGGAGAGTTGAGTGGGAGCAGCTTGCAGTGAGGGGCCTGGTCTTCAGCAGGAAAGAAGGCCTGGTGTTCTACTTAACGTCCTGCTCAACACTGTGGCGGAATTTGGAGAGATTTTGCTGGGCAATAATCAAATGATGAGTAAAGACCTGTCAGGCACCAGGGAGGACCCAGCCGAAGCTAACAAGTATTTTTAGTGGCAAAAACCTGTCTTTCTCCAGGACTGTTCTGCAGGCCCCATTCTCCAGGACTGTTCTGCAGGCCCCAGGCAGCGGGGCTGACGCTGACTGATGTTAGCACAGAGGTTGGGTTTCAGCCACTGATTATTTTTCAGGGAGACATTCTCTTCATAGTTGTACTTAATAGTAAATCAAAAGCCGATTGGTTTGTTTTCCTCTCACCTTACCTGTACCTGTCAGAAGCTTGTAATTAGTGAGAACTGCCTGTGGAATATAGTTATAAGGCATTTTAATCAACTTTCCTAGAACCTATTAGAACTTGGCTCATTGCTTTTAGAATCTGGGCTATCAGTTAAAATGGAAGCTCTCAAGTTGGGCGTGTGTAGCCTTTTATTCTCTAACTTCTGAGGAGCGTTTAGGCTTTGAGGGGAACATTCGGGTGCAGTTTGTAAGTAACCGTTTCACAATAATATAATTCTCAAGTAGAAATTTACTAAATGGAAGCATCATTTAAGGACCTTCTTTTCTTTAAATACCAGGTTGAAAATGGGGTGTTTATAGCCAATCCGCTTCAGGAACGCACAATTCTAATGCGAAAAGAAGGCGAGTCTGCGAAAAGTATTAATGAAATGCTTCTGAGCAGACTCTCTCGGTACAGAGCCTCCCCATCCGCAACACTGGCTGCCCTGACTGGCTCCACCATCTCCAACACACTGAAAGAGGACCAAGCAGGTATGCGGCCCTTCACCTGCCACTGGCTGACTCCTCTCAGTAATATATGTCTTTGAAAACTTTGTTTTTCTTTTCAGAGCAGTTTTAGGTTTACAGCAGCCAAATTGAAGGGAAGGTTCAGATATTTACCGTATACCCCCTTCTCCCTGCACATGCATGGCTCCCTGTTAACCATTCAGAAGCAGTACCTTTGTTATTGCTATTGAACGTACACTGACACATCATCATCATCCGTAGTTAACCTCAGTTCTTGGTGTCACGACAATCTCTGGGTTTAGGTCCATGCATGGTGACAGGTATCTGTCATTATGGTATTAGACAGAGTCATTTCTCTGCCCTAAAAGACCCTTAGTGCTCTACCTATTCATCCCACCTCATTCCCCTACGTCTGGCCACTGCTGGTCTTCCTGTTGTTTCCATAGCTTTGCCTTGTCCTGGATGTCATAGTTGAAGTCATACAGTAGGTAGCCTTTTTAGGTTGACATTCTTCTTCGTGATACTCATTAAGCTTCTTCCATGCTTTTTGCTTAGAGTTAGTGAGAACCGACTGTGGAATTCAAGCATTGCTTTTTAGAGAGCGTTTACAGGGTGCCATGTGGAGTCTTCTGCTTTACACAGTTCACCTTATTCTAGCTCCTTCCAATCATCGTCCTTTTATTCCCCCCTCCCCTGAGCACCTATGTTGTTGGCTATGGACATGAATTAGCATGAATCTGTAACTACTTAAAACAGTCTTGTCTTTGTTATATTGTTCATGTCAGTTAGTTGATATTTAACTTGTGCTTTGTGAATGGGAAGCTTATAGTTACCCTCATCTTCCCTAAATACAATCTTTACCCGCTAAGAGGCAAGCCTCTTACAACAGAGATGGCTTTCTCTAGAGTTGGTCATTTAGAATTTGTACTTTAATATTTTAAAATAGACAAAATACTTATGGTGTTTGAAAGTAAAATCATATAAAAAGGTATATGCTGAAAAATTTTATTCTCACCATCTTGGTGTATTCTGCATTTTGCCCCTACCCTTCCCCTTACAGGTAACTAATGTATTCATTAGCTTTTATTTAATCTTAGTTTCACTATGCAAGTAAAATTAAGGACAAATTATGTGTCCTTAGGGGACTAAGGTTCCCTATTTTTCTTAATGGAAGGTAGCATATTAAACACATGGACCTGTACTTCTAAAGCAGGAGTTCCTAACTGTGATATGCTTTTAGGGGGTTATAGTCATATTCACCTAAAAATTTGTCTTTACAGATCCATCATAATTTTCATGATTTTCAGAGTCATCTGTGATCCCCAAAAGGTTAAGAACCGTTATTCTAGAAGAGTTTACAGATTATATACTTCAGCTACCTACATTAATAACAAACCATGCGAAGGATGCCATTTATAAAACTGTATCAGAATTACATGCTTCAGGACATGGAAGCAACCTAAATGCCCCAAAACATATGACTGGGTGAAAAAATATGGTATATATACACGATGGAATATTACTCATCAATTAAAAATAACAAATCCGATGATTTCGTGACAACATGGGTATACTTAGAAGAAATCATACTAGCAGAAACAAGTCAAAAAGAAAAAGACAGAATCCAAATGGTTTCACTAATATATGGGATATAGTGAAAAAATAAACAAAAGCCTTGAGGAAAAGTCAAAACAAGCTAAGCACCAAATTGAAGCACACAACTTTGAGCAGGAGGGAAAGGGGATGTGGGGGGGTAAATCCCTGGGATTACAATGATGTGAAATTTATATATAAATAAAGAGAAAAAGAAAAGAACAAAAATTCATAGAGAGAAAATAATAAAAAAAATTATGTGCTTCATAAATTTAAAGCTATCTTTTGCTTTAATCCTTTTATAAATTGAAGTGTTAGGGAAAACATTTGTTATTATGTCATTTTAAGACTACCAAATTAATTTAGAATTTAAGGGTAGTATTTATAGTACTTATCAAATTCTAAATAAGATAGAATTTAATATCTACATGAATATGTAGATAATGTCAGTTGTAGAAAGTACGAGAGTTGTGGAAGATAGTCCTATTTACCTGAATAAACATTTTCATGACAAGCTCAAAGCTGATTTGGGTTAGCCCTTGGGAGAAAATTCACTCTTCTCAACAATAGAAATACAAAAGGAATAATTGTTGCATTAGAAACTGAGTGAGGTCAAAGTGAGGACTCAGAAGGCAGGGGTGTATGTAGAATTCTGTGAGAACGGAATATCTGCTAGATGTGATCTTAGTGTACTTTCACGTACATTCTCTGGATAGTCATTTAACACAATGTCATAACAGTTCATTAGTTGTAGAATAAGTGAACTTTTGACAAGTAATTGAACATCAAGGGTCTTTAATTTCATGGCAAATTAATACCTGTTGCCATAAATCATAGAGTGTATTAAAAATACCTTAGTGAGGATGTTGTGCTTCCA
Organism: Uropsilus gracilis; assembly: GCA_004024945.1. Classification (NCBI taxonomy): domain Eukaryota; kingdom Metazoa; phylum Chordata; class Mammalia; order Eulipotyphla; family Talpidae; genus Uropsilus; species Uropsilus gracilis. The sequence goes on from PVHY01026228.1 coordinate 4,153, forward strand.
AAGTTGCTAGTTTTTCTATCATTTTGGGTTTTTTTCCTGTGGAAATTTTTGTCTCTGAAGTTCTGTCCTATGTAAAGAATGTACTGTTTGGAGCTGAAGTTTTTTAAAAATGGGGTTTTTCAGAAGCACAAATATGCAAAACAAGTATCAGATTTGGTCTCACTTGTCTCTTTTTTCTAATGTTAATCATCTAAAGATGATTTTATGTCCATCCATGTTATGATGAGTAAGTCATATCTTACACCCTGAAAGCCCACTAGCTACAAGTACACTGATTACTTTCTGTAGGCATCATCCATCTTCACTAGTCTAATGTGTAGGAAATCCTTAAATTCACCCTGAGTCCGGATTTGCCATGGTGTGAGAGAAATAAATATGCATTTGTTACTTCTTGATTAGCAACAGTATTTTCTTAATGATTGTTTATTGAGCCTGGAGATTGATGATATATGTAATGGGTATCATAAATCTTGCAGGTATAAAATTATCCCATGATGGGTATTCCAAAACTCATTACTGGTCAAGTTTTTTATTTCATTTTTTGTTTGTATAGAATGTGGTACCGCAAAGCTAAAGGAATTGGTTCCATAGAGAATGGAAGCTCTCTGTTGGAGCCGTTTCCTAGGGGAACACAAGTGGTAGGATTCTTTGAAGTCTTATTCTGTGTGAGGGTTCATTCTTTTGAGAGGATTTTTAGAACTGGAATAGCATGTGTGTGTCAGAATGCTGCTGAATCACGTTCAGATCATGTAACTGGAGGCTTGGGGGCAGGCTATCATTTCCCTTAGCTTATTCTTGCAGTTTCCTGATGATGAATAGCACTTGCTTCAATTGCCCCATCACTGTCCTGTGATCCATTTTGATGATCTGTGTATCAAGTATTTCTCCTCACCATGTCCACGTCTTTCACCAGCCAATACCAGCTGCGGGCTTCCTCTGAAGATGCTGCGGAAGACGCCCATATACACCTGTGGCACCTACTTGGTGATGCTGGTCCCACCTCCAGGGGGCTCAGGCAGCTCTGCCACTCGCTCCCTTTTTGGTGGGACAAGTGGTCTATCATCTTTAAAAAGTACGTGAGTTTCATTTGTGGTGGGTTTTTTTTTTTTCCCAGTTTGTCTACAACTTCGAAAGTTAAGACTTTCTTAAAATTCTTAAAAGCAATTGTTTACAGTAGCTGATCGCAAAGGCTTCTCAATATTGTTAGGCTAGGAGGAATCAGAGCTATATTCTGTAGGTGATAGTTTGGAAAACCATCTGCAGCGTTGCTAGAAATAATGAATTCAGGGACTAGTCTCTTGCTGCATTACTTACTAATGACGCAGCAAGAGCTCTGCCCACTGTGAGAGAATCAGCATGTGAAACACCTCCATCTGGGACACGAACACAGTTTATAATGCTGTATAGTATGTCCAAAGCCTCATTAATGCTGGAGAGAGTACACGTACTTTTAGAAAAGATGGAAGCGTGCGCTGGTAAGTAAAGCATTACGATGTTGGCTTCAGTGCACAGAGGTAACTGAAATAAAGTATAAAATCAAAAAGTGATTTTATGTTGCCATTTTCAGCATTTTTAAAGGTACTGCTTGCCGGGTATGGTGGCGTGCATCTGTAATCTCAGCTACTTGTGAGGCTGAGGCTGGGGATCCCTTGAGTCCGCGGGTTTGAGACAACCCTGGGCAACATAGTGAGACCTAGTCGCTAAAAAAAAAAAAAATGCATATATATATATGTGTGTGTATATATATATATATATATATATATATAGACACCACTTAACCCCTCTGAGCCTCAGTTTCAGTTGAAAAAATAAAGTATAATGGTACCTCACACTTGTTTAATCTTGTGCAGTTTTAAGTGCTAGTATTTAAAATGTGTCTTTTATATATAGCAACAATTCTTTTTTGCATTTTTTCTTAAAATATGCTTTAGGTACATAAAATGTTTTTAAATCAGTTTACTTGTTTTCATTTTGTAATATTTCATATTCTTGAAATATTAGAAGCAAAAATAATTTGCTTACAGTAATTCCATTAAAGGATTATATTTCAAATATAGATTTTTAAAAGAACATTTTTTACTGTAACATAAACCTGCAGATATAAATTTCAATTCACTGATTTAAACAAAATAATTTATGCAGCATTGGCTTAACTATTAGGTCATTTTAACTAGTTGCCCATGTTTGGGGTTTCAGTTTTCATGACACCGAACTCTTTGGCCTTTGTGATCAAGTTGGCCGGACTGTTCTCAGTACTGCGTTTTTTTCTGGTAGTTCATGTGATGGGGATGCCTCTCTAACCTTGGGTGAATGATGTAAATTTACTGGCATTTTGTTTGTTTTACAGTAAACAGCTTTATTGAGATAGAACTTCTGTACCATGAACTTTACCCCTTTAAAATACACAATTCAGTGAATTTTAGCTTCGATAGTTATATAATCACCACTTTCCTAATTTTAGTACATTTCACCACTCAAAAAAACCCTCATAGCCATTAGCCATCACTCCCTCCCCACCCCTTTCCCCTTCAACCCAGACCTTGGTTCTACCAGTCTACTTTTTGTGTCTGTGAGTTTACCTACTATGGGTATTTCATATTAGTAAATCATCATGGAATTTGAATATTTACTGCTTGTGTATATACACACAAATATACACACGTATATATACATAGTGTATATATATATATATATATACACACACACACATATAGGTATACATCAGTCCTTTTGACTTATTTTTTTCTTAACATAATGAATATTTTAAAGGTTCATTCCTATTGTGTACCGCATTTTGTGTATCAGTTCACCACTTTGTGGACATTGGGTAGTTTCTGTCCATTGGCTATTTTATGTAATGTTTCTTGAGTATTTGTGTACAAGCTTTTGTTTGGACATGTTTCACTTCTCTTGGATGTATATGGAGGAGTCTGGTTCTGGGTACTGTCACTACACACATATCCTTTGGAGGGACTGCCAAATAGTTTTCCACATGCCTTCACCATTTGACAGGCTCTTCAGTGATGTGTGATGGTTCACATTTCTCCATATCCTCACCAACAGTTATTATGTTCCTTTTTTTCAAGGCAACTGATTTTTTTTATAGCTGTCATAGTGGATTTAAAGTGGAATCTTCTCATGGTTTTGATTTGCTTTTTCCTAATGATTAATCATGTTGCAGTTTCTTTTCATGTGCTTGTTGTTCACCTGCATCACTTCTTTGGAGAAATAGTTACTCATATCCTTTGTCCATTTTACAATCAGTTTACTTGTCCACAATTGTCCACACCATTCGTCTTGGGTTCCCTCTGGCCTGGCTTTTCCACCGGGCCCATTTTATGAAAGCAGGCCTTCATGATGCCATTTTTCATGAGAATAGACCTTACTGGTGATTCTATTTTAGATCAATAAATCAGCAGATGCTTAATTCCTTCTGTGTCTTATTGCATATGGTCATTGTGGAGGCTACCCAGAGGAAGAAAAATGGTGCTGGCCATAGGAGCTTATGGTCTGCTGGGGAGAAACAACTGGAAAATAAGTGATGTACAGTGCTGTGACTCTACCTGATCTGTGCGGGAAGAAGTGAGCACTGCAGAATCAGAGAAAGAAAGGGTTGTTGTGGGGTGGGCTGATGGGGAGCATCATCATGAGTCTTGAGTTTAAGTCATGAAAAATGGGTATTTTCACTCTAAATGAACAAGTGGGAAAAAGGCGTACACATGGTAAAAGGGAATTTGGGGGAAATCATTTCGTTGTGAGCTGTCTAAAACGGAAAATAGACAAGGGATAAAGATAATTGCCCATATTAGGCAGGATGAAAATCTGCACCACGGTGAAGGGAGTAAGAAAAAGAAACAAACGCAGTGACCACAATGATAGAATTTCATCTTTGAAAATGAGGAAGAAAATAAAACCCCTTTTCCCCCTTTTGGATAAAAAAAAAAAAGAAAATGAGGAAGAAGATAACGTTGATACTAGCAGCTAGCCTGTAAGTGCTGTGTGCAGTTTTACAACTGTAAGATGGAGACTCTCACTATTTTTACCTTATAAATGAAGACCTATAAGGGTTCAGTAACTTTCCTAGGATCACGCAGACATGGTGAAGCTGGAATTTAAACCCAAAAACCTAAAACCCACACTTGTTGTCACTACCCTATCCTGTGTTGCCAGGAAAGGCCAAACTGCTTAGAGCCGGTGCTTGGAAGGACGCTGAGCCAGTCGAGGCAGTCAGTGCCCACCTTTCTGGAGCGCCACCTGAGTGCCACTTTAGCGAGTGTTGTTACCTGATGCTGGGAATGAGCATGGCTCCTCTTTCTGCCACTCAACCTGAAGTGAAAAAACCTTTATGCAAAGTGACCACTTTATAAGCGCTTTTTTGGTTTGTTTTTGAGGCTAGGTCTTGCTAGGCCTCGCTGTGTTGCCTGGAAAACTGCAGACTCTTGTTGCCCGGGGTACCCCAGACTCAAGCGATCCCCAGCCTCAGCCTCACAGATAGCTGGGAGTACAGGCACACACCACCACGCCCAGCTATTTTTTGAGACTAGGTCTCACTATGTTGCCCCGGGCGGGTCTTGAAACCTCAGACTCAAGCGATTCCCAGTCTCATCCTCCCTTTGTAGGCTTGAGATTAAAGCTGCACGCCACCACGGCTGGCCATTTTATAAGCACTTTAAATCATATGGAAGCTACTTTGTGAGCATTTTCTTCTCCTGCGTTTGTGTGTATATTCTGTCTACTACTGTCAGCATCAATATATTGATAACCGAAAAAAAGTATGTGTTTGTTTTTATGAAAGTCTTGTTAAGAGCCTAAAGTTCAAACTTTGAAAAAATCGACTGCTCATCATCTTACGACTTATTAAATAGCTTAATATTTGTTTCCGAAGTCCTAGCCTCCAGCCTGGTGTATAATATTTCGGATGGTCAGTTCACAAGTCGCGCTGATCTCATAGATGCTGCTGGAAGCTCACTAGGGCGTGGTGCTCTTGTGCCAGGATTGGGTAAGAAATAAATGCCTGTATTTTTTTTTGAATATTCAGCTTTCATCAAGAAATCATGCCAGTTCCCTGTGGCATTTTACTGTCCTTGGAAAAAAACCTACTTTTTTGGTACAGCAGTTTAAATTTTCAGAATAATAAAATAAATTTGCCATATGTGAAACTGCTCTGCATCAATCGTTACTGAAGATACTGTCTTTTAAGTTGGGTGCTGATGCCTTAACATTCTTCTCCAAATCCATACCATAGAAAATATGTTTTTCCATGAGGAAATGTATGCTTCTCATTATTAGACAGTGATCATTGCTGGGCTTCCTCTCTGCCTTGGCTCTTAGGAAGCTAATGTGTACTTTTCGGGGTCTTTTACGAAGGCTCTTGTGTGTTAATGTTAATTAGCCCTGTTATATCTAAGTTTTATTGTAAGCCACTTCAGTCTTTTTTGGAATTAAAAAGTTAACATACAAATATGACCAATATTGTACAAAAATTACCAGATAAAAATTTTTAAAAATTTAAAAAAAGTTAACATCTAAGTCAGTTGCTGAAACCATTATACCTAGGTTTTAATGTAAGCCACTTCAGTCCTTTATGGAATTAAAAAGTTAACATACAAATGTGACCATTATTGTATGAAAATTACCAGATAAAAATTTAAAAATTAAAAAAAAATTAACATTTAAGTCAGTTACTAAAAACTATCTGTTCCCTAAGACTTTTTCCAGTCTCACCTAGGAGACGAGCCAAATTAGAAATTGACCCCTGCCTTCTTGCTAAGCCCGCATATAATGTTTGCCAGCTATATGGATGAGAGTCAGGATGTGGATTGTCAGCCCTGGGGACGCCCCTTGCCCTTCTGTGCTTTAGCAGTGCTTGGGATATATCCACAGGTAGCTAGCACATGACAGCAGCACCAAATACGCTTTATTTGCAGGTGCCTGTTACGATACGGTGAACAACATGCTGTGGACATGTTCAAATGACTACATCGATCAGTGGTGTAACCCTGGGAATCAGGCTTTCCACTACGTCTGTCAGAGACTTGGAGTCAGCCACATCATCACCGAGCCCAAAGGTGAGGTACACTCGTTGTCTTGCAAGAAAAGACACCCCCCCCCATTCCCGTGTGTGTGAGTTCAGCAACCAGTGTCAGTGTTCATAATGGGAACATGGCTTAAAAAACAAAATGTCAACAGCTTTTCCTTCCTGAATGTAGAGACCTAAAATTCTTGTCATCTGATTGGTTTATGATTAAGTAAATATGTATGTAACTGAAGAGGTTTGAGGTGCACCTTACACTGTTTTAAGGAAAATTCTTTATGGCCTTTTTGAAATTGTCAGGAAATTGTTTCTTTATTTGTCCCTGGCATGGGACTATGCTCTCATAAGCTTTCATGGTGATAACTTATTTACACACAGACTCACATAATTAGACTCACCAATAAAGGACTTTGATATTTCTTAAGATGAAGATACTTAGCATTAATTAACATCTCATGGCTTTAAAGCCAGTCATACTGGTTTGGAGGAGTGGGTAGCTCACAAGTCCTCTTCCCTAAAGCAATGATACAAGAGACAAAATGATCAATTTCCAGGCTCTGGGAACTGACCAAAGACATATACCAACTTAAGAAGTGGATATTCATAAAAACTCCACTCAGTTTTGGGTAAGAACAGTGCAAGTCCATGGTGTGCTAAGCTGGGGGCCCCCCTAATCTACTACAATCTCAGTCATTGCTAAAATTTCAGGTGTGTGGGACAGACCATGTAAAGCAACCGCTTTGCTCCCAGAGCCTAACTCTGCCCAGCAGCAGCAGTCGTAATAGCAACAGACACTAAGATGCATGGCTCAGCTCGCCTGACGTTGACTAGTGTCCAAGCAGCAAACCAGCCACTACCAGAAATTCACTAGTGACATAGGGTTAAGAGAAAGCGACAGAAAACCCTGCTAAGCTCCCACCCATGTGCATGGAAGAGGCCCGGGAGGACACAAGCTGCCCCCATGCACCCAGTGGAGTCTGCATACACATGTAGAGATGCATGAGGGCCCATAGGAAGTGAGCCAGGACAAAATCTCACACCATCTGAACTCTGTTGAGAGCCTCCCTCTCATTCCCCCGCCCAGAACCCACAGATGCCTCCATAGTAGAAGTAACCTTCAGTCACCAGTACTACCTCTGGCCAATCATTGCTTGACCATGAGGGAATACAGATCCCCTCAGAAAAGCCAGACTTAAAAAGAGAAAACAATAATAAAAGTAAACTTTAAAGCAACCATAATACGTATACGCAAAGAAGTAAAGAAACTTTAAAAATTAAAGACTTGATGTCTGTGACTAAACAAATGGAACATTCAACAAATAAATAAATGAATCAAAGGAAAATTCTATATTTGAAAAGTGCAGTGAAAGATTACTATAGTGATGCAATAGTAGGTTGAGCTGGAGGGAGAAATAGTCAGTGCACTTGGACATAGATGGGTAGAGTTATCCTATCTGAAGAACAAAGTAAGTTACTTTCAAGAAGGTATTTTGTAGACTATCCCTCAGTTTGGTTTTGTCTGATGTTTACTCCTTTTAAACTGTGAGGTTATATATTTGGGAGCCAAATAGGACAGAGGTGAGTTGCCTTTCTCATTACATCTTGTCATGGGGTACATGATATCAACATGACATTACTAGGATGTTAAATTTGATCTCTTGATTTACACGCCAGCTCTCTTCACTCCAGAGTTACTATTTCCCCCTCCCCATGCCCTGCTAGAATCAAGTTTTTAAGCCCACACCCAAAGGAAGGAGAATTAAGTTTCACTCCTATTATAAAAAGCATCAGAGCATTTGGGGACACATGTTAATCACCACAGTTAATTAAATAAATATTTGGGGGAATGTTATAGGGTGAGGTTGTGCAATTGTCTGTTCAGATTTTCTGTTCTTGAGTCACTTTTGGTAATTTGTGTCTTTCTAGAAATATGCATTTCATGAGTTTTCAAATTTGTTGGCAAAAAGTTGCTCCTTATAATTAACTTATTTTCTGTCGGGTCAGTAGTAGTTTCTCACTTCCATTGATATTTATGTAAATTTACTAAAAAAAATCATTCAATTATATACATTTAAAATGGGTGAATTTTATGGCATGTAAGTTATATTATGATAGAGATATAAAATAGAAAGAAAAGAAGAAAGTCTACTATATATTAATAACCCCTTATTATTATCTCCAGACCTCTTGCCTGAACTTCACACTATGTATTCAACTCCACTTGCATATTTAACAAGCATCTCCAGCTTACTGTGTCAAAAGCAAACTCCAAATCTCTACCTACTGACTCCTCCGTATTTCAGTGTATGGATCACTGTTCTTTCATGTGCTTAGACCCAAAAAACAGGGTTGTCTCCGGCTTTCTCCAGCACCCTGCGTCCAACACCCTGCATGCAAATGGACATCAGTAAATCCTGTTCATGCCTCCCTTCAATATATATCCCAATTCCAGCCACTACCCACTAAGTGCGCTGCTGTGGGTTTAGTCTAGGCCATCATCTTCACCCAGATTATCCCAGTGTCTCTGCACTGATCTTCCTATTTTTACTGCAGTTGTCTGCCTCTCTGCCCTCAGACTGAGTTCAGGAGCCAGTCTTTGTAGGCTCAGAAGTCATATCTCATGCTTAGCACCGCCACTGTTTTCCTAAAGCTAATGTTCGGGAAGTCATTCATGAAGATGTGTGCTAATCAGAATCCTGTTGTGAGACCAAGGACCCACCAAGCACAAGCGAGTGGATCCCAGTCTGGTCTTATGGCTACTATGCAGTAGAAAGGTTGAGCTCTGGTGAAGTTCACTTTCTCTTCAGTTTCCTGTGAGCTCTATCTTCAAAAAGTTCCTGCTGCCCAGAGTCCTGAGTTCCTCCACCAAGGTTCCAAGGGCTTCCTCTCCAAGATTACCTACCCACCTGTTCCATTTAAGCCGTTCTTGTCTATTGCTTTTAAGGAAAAGGCAATCTTTTTTGTACTTTGCCTGTTCAGATTATTCTCACCTCCTTCCATGAATGCCTACAACTATCCATGATGTCTTTATCATTATATAAGACAGTGCTTGTCAACGCTCACAGGGCTGGACTGTGGTGATGAAAGGAGATAAAAATGTTGAGGCACTGTGGGTGGAGATATTTATGGACCAGAAGAGAAGGGTGTCAACTATAGAGAGCCATCAAAGATAGAGAAATTTCACTCAGATGGCTACCAGTTTGGGCTCTGAACTGGCCTGCTTCCAGCTGTGGCTTTTCCATTTAGCCATGTTGCCCAGGGCAAGTTAACCTCTTTGACACTTGGTTTATTCCTCTACGAAACAGGACTAAAATAGTCTAAATCTGAAGCTGTATTGTAATGTAACACATGTAAAGCATGCATTGAGCCTATTCCCCTGTACATGGAAGGTCATGATAAGTGGTAGCTATTTATGCTTTTAAAAAAATGGAAATCCCCTAGTTTTCACCTCAGCATTTGAGGGTAGGGCCAAGGGTTCTATAGCCATACTGGAAGAGATGAAGGCTAAAATACTCTTTCCCTCAGGTGTGTACACCTTTTGTAAGTCAGAGGTCTGTACTTTGAGCATGGTCCATGGAACTGTCTTTTCTCACTGAGTTTCCTTTCATCTTCTAGAAGAGGCTATAACCACGAATGAGGTTATAAACCAGTTACTGCACCACGTTGGTGCGATGTGCATACACCAACTCAATCTTCTTGCAACCAACCCCAATCTGCCAATCACAAGTGTCTTGGGCAAGCAGCATCCGATTGAAGCACACCATCTTAGCAGTATTTGTGACATTATGGAGAAGGCCATGGTTAACGGAGATACCTGTATTATACGCTGCATTCTTGTTGTCTTTCAGGTAAATGTGCTGTTTTGAGACAAATGAGATAAGAGAGAGCTTCCACCAGCTAATTTCTACCAGAAAAATGTAGTAACATTCCTGTTTTCCCATCCTACCACATTCTATTCCTATACGGTTATCACATTCATCACCCTGTAATTAACGAGGTATAACTATGTAGCTCCTTTCAATTAAGACACATGAAATATTCACTGTGACACAACAGAAGAGATTGTGGCTAAGAATCCACTGGGTGTCTACTAAATAGTGTACTACCATGTTCTTCATAGGGATAATTTTATCTCCAGTAGAATCAGCATTTTTAGATGTACTCCTTATGTTTCTGTAGGTGGTATTTAAATTTTTCTTCAGCCCACAAACTGAAAGGAATCGGGACATCATCCGAAGGTCAGGATTGCTTCTTTGGCAGTTGCTGATGGCACCAAAAGATCAGATTTGTCCTGAAATCCAGAAGGAAGTCTGCCTTGCCATCAGGTAATCAACCCGGATTTTCTAAGTGCTCTCTGCAAAATGCTGCTTTTGTCTGCCTTGGGATCTTCCCTGAAAACTGTATCACAGATGCTCTTATCTAGATCCATGGTACGGTCTCGTGCTTAGGGGATAACTGAACTGGAAAGGGGTTTGTGGCCCCCTTCCCAGAGGACCCAAGCCATCTGTGTATCTCTTTTCCTTTATCTCAGTATTTGAGTCTTAACAGAAAGAAAGGAAGAAAGAAATCCCTTTCGGTGGCTATGTGGATTGTTTAGCAGCAGACGTTCTTTTTCTGGGAAAGTATGGCAATGTGGTCAAGAAGTGGGCTTTGGGTTCTGGACTTTGCTCTGCTGCTTACTAGCTGTGACTTTGGATTGAGGTTTCTGGGTTTTCCAGCAGTACAATGGCAAAAAAATAGTGCCTGTGTTATAGGTTTGTGAGATTTTAATGAGACCAGATGAAAGTAATTCAATAATCATGACCTTTTTACTCAAACCTTAGTTGATTAGGAACATCTATGCACTGTTTATTGTCACCTTATCTATCAGTATATATTTCGTGGATCCAGTGAACTTGTGTCCAGGAGTAAAGACTTGCTGTGCTCAGGTGTAACTTAGTGACCACAAGACAACCTGTTACATGGTCTGGGATCACTTAAGCAGGGAAGCTAGAGGGAGGGGATTTTTTTGTCTTGCCTAAGAGATTTGGGTCTCTCTCTCTCTCTCTCTCTCTCTCTCTCTCTCTCTATCTGTTGACAGCATTAAAGGAATAATTAAAATCTAGAACTATTAGGAAACTCCTGAAAGTGCTAGTATGTTTTATCTTGATTGTAGTGGTGGTTTCAGAGTGTATGCAGCACAGGTCAGACTTTATTGAATTATATACTTGAGATATATGCACTGTATGCCAAGCCTCATAAAAAATACTCTGGCGCTATTTACAGTGCTATTCCTCCTGCCTTTTTGAATAAACAGAATTGGAAATTCCCCTTCTTGGTGATTTTTGGGGCACAGTCTGCATGCATGGCTGGATTGACCACATTGGCTTGTTATATAGCCAGTTCTGCATCTGGACTCGGGTGGGAATTCACAGATCTGAGAAGGAGCTCTCAGGGAGGTGACTGGATTATATCAGGACAGTGACTTAAGGTTCAACTGCTTTTCCAGTCATAACACTTACCTCAGTTTGATGTAATCACAGTGGTGTCTTTAATAAAAATAAATATTTAAATATTTAAAAATGGACTTTGAGGACATGAAAACATTAATTCAAAAGGACACCTGTATGCGCATGTTCATTGCAGCTCTGTTTACAATTGCCAAGATTTGGAAACAAACCAAATGCCCCAAAACAGCTGATTGGCTAGAAAAAATATGGTACATATACACGATGGAATACTACGCATCCATCAAGGAGGACAAACACATGCCATTCGCAGCAACATGGATGGAACGCATATTAGCAGAAATAAGTCTCATATTAGCAGAAATAAGTCAAAAAGAAAAAGAAGTACAGAATGGTCTCACTTATATGATGAATATAGAGAAAAACAAACAAACGAATAAGAAAGACTGAAAACAACCAATGGGACTGAACAATGGAGTGAGAGAGGAGGAGGGGGAAGAAGGTTGGGGAGGTGAAGAGCACAAAAGATCAGGATGGTTAACAAGTGTTAGTGAAGTGGGAAAGCCCCTGGGTACACAATAATAGAATAATGTAATATAAATAAACATGTATATGCAAATTAAAAAAATTTTTTTTTAAATTACCAATTTAAAAAAAAAGTCTGAAAGATGATGGCAACTTTTTCTTTCTTTTTTTTAATAAATACAAATGCTTGGGGAAAAAAAGAATGTCTTATTTTTTAAGAGTATATGCGGATGTACTCTTTAATTTGTTTTATTTTTCTAGAATTGTCATTAAAATTGTTTTTCCTTATAAAAAATAAAAATGAGCTTTTCTAGAATATTTGTTTAAAAGCTTTGAATTTTCTGTCATTTCAGCTCTGGTTTAAATATCTTGTACCCAGGTGAAACTGAAATCAATAACTTACTTAAGCTGGTTTTAACAGAAGGTAAGAATTATTCTTTGATTTTCCTTGAACAACCATGCTACATTTTGTCCCTCAGGAAGCAACTTACATATTATGTATTTTTCTTCATATCTGTGAGTCAGTGTTATTTTTGCAATGTATGTTCACATATGCCAACCCCAGATTTCAACCGATTGAAAGTAGAAGACTCACTTTCTGAATCTCCATGCTTCATTAACCTCTTCCTCTCCCCACTGCTTAGTGTAGATTGGTGTAGACTCTAGATGCTTAATGAATGTGGAAGGTAATGACTTTTTGGTATTTCTATGCCAGGTATCTTCACACGTTAAAACTAAAATTTTTTTAATTAGACTAAGCTTTAACAAAATCCACCATTTTAAGGGCGCTCTGCATTAAAAGCAACATTAGCTTAAGGAATTAGCACACTTAATGATATATCAAGAGAGTAATTAATGTAAAACAGGGAATATGCTGATCTTAAAGTCTGATTGGTTTTGATAGTTTTCGCAGCGCTAAGTACCTGTGCCTGATTCCTCTAGATGTTCTATAGTCTGCTTGTTGAAAAACTTTTCTCCGTAGTATCACTGTTTTAAGAACAATTACCAGGGTGGTTTATGGAGCTTTGTTCTGTCCCAGGAGAGAGAAACAGCGGCCTATCCCAGCTCCGGGATGTGATCTTGACTAATCTCGCAGAGCAGCTTCAAAACAACCGGTTTGGCAGCGAGGAGGATGACCATTACAGGTGACTCCAGCTCTGTTATTTGCTGCTGGCTTTGTGCTCTTCTCTGGAACTGATTTCTCTTTATATGGAGTTGATCAGCTCTGGTCTGCTTCTAATTCGGTAGTTAGCATGTCAGGTTTCAACGGTGGATCGATTGAAAGATAGTAAGGCTCACAGTTGCTCTAAAAAGAGACTAATGGCATGTTTCAGCCTTATCAGTAACGTTGCTCGGTCTGTAGTAAAGCGGGG
>PVHY01026229.1:0-17511 GCA_004024945.1 Uropsilus gracilis
GCACACATAGCAGTTGCCACTCAAATGCAATTTAAACAACAGGGATTTATTAACAAGGGAAATTAACCAGGAAAACAAAAAGTCCTTACTGCCACAAGTGACAGTTACCCCAGTTACCATTTTCAGTCCCAAAAGTTCCAAAGACACATGTCCAAAATGGTGCCCCTTTGCCCCTCCAAACCTCAGAGGCAGGCACTTTCACAGAGTCCAGTCCACAAAGTCCACTCTTTCTCTGTTTTCTCTTTCCAGTGTTCCTCTACTGCTCCACCTCTCCAATGTGCTTCAAACTTCTTCCACAATTACTGTTGCACAACTCAGCTTTCCAAATCCCTGGCCATTTCGAGGTACCAACTTTCCATTCCAGGGGCCTACCCTTGCCAGGCCACATGAACCTGTTCTTTCATTCTGCCATTCTCCTCTCCTTCCTTCCTTTCTTTGCTCCTTTTATCTGCCTTTTTGGCACATCTTGCTTCTTCTCATGGGTCTTTCTCTCAGATCTCGCCCACCAGGGCATTTCTAGTGCCTATTCAATTTTCAATTACGTCATTACCCCGTATCACTACCATGGTCAATAGCCATGAGGCCTTCCAAAGATCAGGTTGGGCCTGTGGACAGTGTGAATGCAGTCAGGATTTACATTTTCCTATAGTGGCCTACCTTTCCCCCCTGATATTTTCCCCACCCCTTTACAATCCTGCCTGACCAGACTGTTTCCTCTATCCAGCAAGCTGTGGTCATAAACTTCCTTCTACTCTCCCTCCCCTTATCAGTTAGGATTACATTTGGCTGTGGGTAATGGAATCCCAATTTTATTGACTTGATCAAATATTGACCTGTTTTTCTCATATCTTTGAACTGGGTAGGTCAGTGGTGAGGATTATTTTAATCTGGGTTAATTGTAACCCTGAGCAAAGCTGGATTATTAAAAAGAGAGGAAAGTGCCTTATGTAATAGTATCTGTCATTTGCTCCATTAAAAAATAGTAGCATCTGCCACACACTACATTAGATCTGACTGTGTAAAACTTAGTTCATAACAATTTAGTCCCTAATAACCATCTGAAAATATGGTATATCTGCTTTAAAATATGTCATTTCATTTAATCCTTATAACAGTCATGTAGCAATCACTGTTTTCAGTTCATAGATGAAGAATTGAATTCTAATGAAGTTAAATGGTTTGCTTCAAGTTACATAGCTTATGCATGGTAGAGTAAGAATTTGAAAATCCAATTTTGGGCTTACATTTAATACTATTTCCATTATTTTAGCATGATTAAACAGAGCTGTGCCATCACACAAATGATCTTTAATGTATTAACTGAAATGCAATCTCCTTTTAGTGGTCAATTTTTTTTCTTATCAGAGAAAAGATTCTAATCAGGAGAATTGAATAATTGAGTAACTCTTGAATAGGAAGCATACAGACTGCATTGATACCAGAGACCTTGAAAATTATACTAAATTGGGGTTTTGTGATGGATGCTTACACATGTCTGCATTTTCTGTCACCCAAGATGAATCAGGACCAAGTGGGGAGTTTAGAATTATTGCTTATTTTGAATTTTATTAAACCTGCATCTTTGGGAAGGTTTTGAGGTCTAACCATTAGCAGAAATAAAATATTTGGATGATAGCTCATCATAAGGTCACAGTCATTTCTCAGATACACTTTTAATCACTTTTAATCATCCTTTCCTTTCCACAACCTCCTTATTCTTCTGCATATTTCTATCCTACCATCCTGGTGTTCTGCAGGGTGTTATAACCCCATCAAAGCAGGCAAGTCTTTGGTGTATATAGGGCAAAATCAAAGTGTCTAATAATCTTTGAAGAGCAACAGCTTTCCCAAACCTAAGCATTTATTAACATTTTAATGTTGATGAATTATCATTCCAGTTATCACTCTCATCCAGTTATCAATGTTAATGAACTATCATTCCAGTTATCACTGTTAATGAATTACCATTCCATTTGCCATGTCATCATATATATATATATAGACATTTTTAGAAGCTTTATTAAAGAATATTCTCTCAATGGCTCTTCAATCAGCACTGAAAGTCCAGAAAATTATAACATCATGACATTGATAACAATAAATTATACCTCACATGTTATTCAGCACCATTCTTTACATAAGAAGATATTAATGGGATTTTAAAAATGCCTTTTTCAATACCAGTAAGAACTGAACAAAGCAAGCTGGGTAAATTGGTAAATGGCAAATGTTGTGGATGGAAAACAAAAAGCTGGGTAAAAGATTGCAGGTTGAGCACATATTCTATTATTGAGGAATTATGCTAGATGTTATCCAGCAGCCTGGCAGGTGGCAGGTTAACATCAGATCACAGGGCCACAACCCCATCTCTAGAAATTCACCCAAGAATTCAAGCTTCCAGTATTAATTTATGCAGAATTTAATTTCCCAGTGCTAAAATATTGGTAGACTCAGGTAACATACAATGAAGCACAAAATCATAATTAGGAAAGATCCCACCAGGAAGCTGATTACTTTCTATTTTAGGTTGTAGCCAGAGAATATAAATAGGTAAAATTTTTGTTCTATTGGACCCATGGGAGAATGGGAAAAAGCCACAGACAGAATTCTTACTGAAGGCCTTACCCCTCCTCACTCCTTTCCTTACTCTCTTTCTCCCTCCCTTTTTTCATTTAGGAGGAACCATGGATCCCAAAGGTGGAAATACGTCATGCTATGTAGAAAATGTATCATGCTTCTGTTCTTCGTGCAACTCAGGGAAAGCACTAAATGCCAGCAACAGTAGCCAACAACCCTCAAGTATTTCCTGTAAACCAGTGCCACATCAAGGAGACCACAGGCTTTGGAGGCAGACAGACAGACAGACATGGACTGAAATCCTGGCCCTAATATTTACTAAATATACTACTTAAATGTTATTTTAATGAATTACCATTGTCTTATATTTTTGTTAATGTTTTGAGCTGATGGAATTTCTCCCCTTAGGTGTGGTCACTGTAGCTCTCCCACCATCAAGACACCTGTAGTCCTCTACAGGTATCCACTGTGCTCCCCCTATCCTCCCTTTCTGGTGCTCTCTCCTCCCCTTCCCTCTCCCTTCCTGGATGACTCAGATCTAAATATACAACTTCAGATAACTTATTTGACTGTTCTGAAAGTTCATATCAGCATAATGGAGTTGGCTGAGATTTGGTTAGACTACATGAGAGCCCAGCTTCTCCCCTAACTCATGCTGCTTCCTTATCAATATGTGCTGATCATGAGCTGCTCCTACCTGTTTACTAACCTCCTATTCAATGTCTGCTTACCATGGATGTCCTTTCTAAGGGTATCCTCCCTAAGGGCACCCTCAACAGTTGGTATCACATATAGGGCTCTCTTTTCCCTATATCCTCAAATAGCGTCTCAAATTTTAATCCTTTGTTTTTTAAGTTAAATTCAAAAATCAGTATTCACACATATTATCCAAAGATGACTGCTTTTCAGATACCTGTACTTGGATGTTTATAGCAACAGTATTTATAATAGCCAGGATATGGAAACAACCCAAAATGCCCCAAAGCAGATGAATGGGTCAGAAATTTGTGATATATGTATGCATTGGAATTTTATTCATCAATCAAAAAGACAGACTTATGTCATTCGTAGCAGCATGGATGGAGCTAGAAGGAATCATGTTAGCGGAAATAAGCCAGAAAGAAAAAGAGAAATACTGGATGGTCTCACTTATATGAAAAATACAGGGAAAACAAACAAATGGACAAGAGAAACTTAAAACTATCAACAGAACTGAAACATAGAGCAACGGGGGGAGGAGGGTAAAATCAGGGGAGGGATGGGCACAATAGATTAAGATTCATGGGTGATAAGGTGGTGGGAGAACCTCAGGATAGACAAATATGTGTGTGCATGTATATGTGTGTGTGTGTGTGCGTGTGTGTGTGTGTGTACAATCAATTTAAAACAATTTGACAAAAAAAACTAAGTGGGTTAAAAGTAACTGAAAATAGCTTTTTACCTAAGTAATAAAATTTTGTCTTACTCTATAAATATGTAGGACTTGAATCAAAAGGGTTGAGCTTCTCTTTCTTGATGCTGATGATTCTCAGTGGAATCTTATCGGCTGATTGTGTGCAAGACAAGTTCTCTTATCTTTCAAAGGTAGTTTAAGTGAATATGGGGTGGGAGGGTGCTAATGTGTCTTATTCCATTAGCAGAGTATGGCATAGTTTTACTGAAGATACAAAGAGACCACAGCATGTCTTTTGGAAGAGAATTTATTGCCGTTCTTCAAGTTAATGTTTCCAATATCAGAAAATTTGTCATTACCAATGAGGTAATGCTAAAATAAATCAATTGTGCCACTTTATTAGGCAATTTAAATAAAGTCCAGGCCTTCGTAGTTTCCTCGAGCTTAAGCTCCCAGAGTTGACTTTAAGCAACCTCCCTGCCTTCCTCCTTATGTGCCTTGTTTGGGATAAGCAAATGGCATTGTCCTTGGTAGATAGGATTATCCTGGTGGCTGCATGCTTGTTTGAAGATGCCCTTTCTGCCATAACTAACTGGAATGCCTCTTTTTCCTCAGTGTACTGGCAGGCAACCCAGATCTTCCCATGGCCAAGAGGAGGCAAGGGAAGCACTCGAGTGGCTTCCTCTGCTCACCTTCCTTTGATGTTGAGATCTATGTACACTTCCCAGTCACTAAAAGTGGGTCCCATTTTTTAAAGATGCTTTCCATGCAGGCTGAACAGGTTTCTTCTGAGATTGAACTGGAAAAGGTAATGGTCAAAGTAATTGACATTTTATCCTATCTGCATAGTGAAGATTAATTAACTTGGGATGCAGGGGTACAGATAAAAATAAAATTTAGAAATGCTGCGTGTGTTAGGATATAATCAGTATCCCATGAAGACTCATATCCCCCATAAAGGACCATTAATAGCAAATTCCCAAGGACTTTCACTTACAGAAGAATCCATGGGATTAAGTAGAACCCTGAGTTGAGATATAGTACCAATTTAGTAAGAAATGAAGGCTTGTGGAATATAAAAACTAGATGGACAGGTGGACCTCTGACTTCATTACTTACTTTTGTTGGCTATTGGTCTTTCTGAAGTTTAAAAAGATTATAATAACAAAAATACTCAATTTCAAATACTTCTAGGAAGGAAATAGTTTCATTGCTCCTATTTATCCAATGGTTGTCATGCTTGAACAATTAGCCGATCACTTTCTCTTCTGTAAAGGTGTTACTGCGAATGTGACCTCTGGATCAGCTGTATGCCCAGTAACTACTATTCTTAAAACTGTTTTTTTTTTTTTTTTTGGTTTGCTTTTTTTGGGTTATGTTTGTTTTATTCAGCTGTACACAAATGGAGATAGAGAATATGTGAGAATTTCTGGCATATTAGTCTAATTAGTGCCAGTCCAGTTTCCTCTCTCAGTCAGGTCTTTTGTTTTACATAAACATTTTACTTGTTAATGCATATAGATTTTAAGTAACTTTCACATTAATGCAAGCATACATACAAAAAATATATAAATCATGGATTGATGACTTAATAGACTCTCATGCAGACATTTCAACATTGCCAGTCAGAAGAAAACCAATATTGCCAATATCCCAAAAACCTTTGGCTCTTCCCACTAATACTACTACTGTTTTGATATCCCTCACCATACACTAGTTTGGTTAGGTTTTGAAATATACTTTAAATATAGCATTTATCATGCTTCTGACTTTTCTTTTGTAAAGTTACACATTTGAGTATGAAGTTGTTAATTATCTTTATTGCATAATATTCTCTACATAAGTCGATAACATCCTATTATGGGCCTTTGAGTAGTTTCTAGTTTTTGGTTCACAGATAATATACCAGAGAACATGAACACACATGTCTATGAATATATATCTTTACACATTTTTTTTAGGTATTTATTCAAGATTAGACTAGTACCTAATCAATGCTGCATGTTTTTAGATTTATACTTTTCTTAAAATTGAAGTGAATGTCTTCTTATAAAGGATTTCAGACTGACAAAGAAGGGGGTTTTTGTGTTCTTCCTGCTAGTATACTTAATTATATTTCATAAGAGTCAGATTTATGAGAGTTGGGGAATTGAGATAGTTAATTTTATGTGTTTACTGGGCATGTATTATTCTATGTATCTACAGGTGTTTTTATCTGAGGTGAACATTTAAATCATCAGACTGATAAAGCATATTGCCTTCCTTAATATGGGTGGGCTTCACCCTATCAGTTGAAGACCTGAATAGAAATAAAAACTAATCCTTCACTGAATAAGAGAATTCCTATGAGATTGCCTCTGAACTGGGCCATTAGACTTGCCCTGAATTTGCACTTGAATTGCAACATTAGCTCTTCCTAGTTCTTGAGTCTGCAGGCCTGTAGATCTTAGGACTGGAAATATACCATTCACTCTCGTAGGTCTCAGCTTGCTGATTCACTCTGAAGATCTTGGTATTTGTCAGCCTGGATAACTACATGAGCTAACTCGTTATGTTCCTCCTCACTTCTCGCCTGTATTCCCCTCTATTCAATGGTTTCCATTGAAATTGGTTAACCTTATATTCATACTTGAGTCCTAGTTGTAGACATCTTGAATGTTATGGCTATTCCCACAGTTTCTATAAGAAGAAAAATCTTAACATGCTTTTGCCATGTTGTGCATGTGTGAGACTCTTCTGTCAGAGGTACTGAACCTCATGAGAGGAGTCAGCTGCAGTTGATCAGATGTGGTGGGAAGGATGTTCAACAGGATCAGTGAATGTTCTGCCCTTTGTGCTTGTATCTAGATAAGTCCTCTGCCACTTATGGTCCGAGGAAGGAACAGAAAAACAAATGAGGATGGGGAAGAGAAAGAAAAAGGAGGTAGAAAAGATGAGCTTCTGGGACAGTTTGAACCAACTCAGAAGTAGGATGATGAACCAGTTTTAAGTTAAAAAAAATAAGATGAAAGGACTTTCCCCCTAGGTTTCCTCCACTTCTCTTCACTTCCAATTTCCCCTTGCTCTTATTCTTGGGGAGATTTCATAGTCTGGGAGACAGCAGTGAATAGTCAAGCTCTGCAGCGCCTCAAATTCTTTATTGTCTGGAGATGTTAAATCAGGGGGCATGAAGGACCTCTGTAAGAGAAAAGACAAGTCTTGGGGATCTGACCTTTCCACTTTCACTGTGTGTCCTAGTCCGGCCTGAAAGCTGGACGAGATTATGGAGCCTATTCATAATCCTTATGCACCATGGTCTCTTAACATAATCATCTCTTCCTCCTGTGATGAAAGGGCAGCCTTTCCTGGGCGCATGTAACAGTCATCAGTCCTGCCCACACAGTACAAACACCAAGCAAGCATAAAAACAAGTTCTTTTTTTTTCTCATTTAAATGTGCCTGTGTTGTATCTTTCAATCTCTCAAACAGGAAGAAGGGAAATGAGTTACAATGGAATCTGTGTTTATCACTGTCTGCAAAGCATGGTGGGGTGACTGCTTTAGCCTTCCCAAGCTATTCATCAGGGGGCAGGAAGCTGACATCCAAGGAGAGAGGCCTCTCTTCAGTGGCCTGAGTCAGGATGGCCAGGGAGGGTGAGGAGGCAGGAGATGAACTGCTATGTAAATTCGGAACTTTTGGGTAAATATTTGTTTGCTGGCAATAAAAAGTGTGGTTTCCAGGGGAGACCTTCCTAACTTCCTGTACTTTTCCCATTTATGATAATTTAGAGTGGCTCTTATCAAACAAGGTATCAACCAAGAATGCGTAGAAAGTGGTCCAGATCCACCTGAAAAGGGCTATCCCTTGTCACAGGAATCTGGCTGTCCATCATGTAAGGTTTATCCAGCAGTCCCATGTCCAGACTAACCCTGGCTTAGTGTTCCATTAGTTTTCTTCAGGGTGCTCGGATAACAAAATCATCCCAGTACCAGATTCTGTTATCACCTCCACTTCCCTTCGTCCTCTTCAGAATGTTGTGAACACAAAATCTCCCCAGTACCAGAGTCTGCTCTTTCAGGTATCAGTTTCTGCAAGACATTGAACACTATGTACCCACTGGGGCAGAGATGATAGGCTAACGTAGTGTTCAAAAACTGTTCCTTTTTTTTTTTTAAAGCAGATTCAGTGGCATTTTTTTAAAGCTAGCTTGAAAGCCTCTTCACAATGGACTCAGCCTAGCATCTCCCTGGACTATGTAGAAAGGGTCTGGCCTATGACTTGATCAGTGTTTCTTATGTTTAGTAACAGAGTATTTTATCTCTGTTCTTTTTTCATAACTACTTCCTAGTCTTTGTTTCATTTGGATGTCTAGGAGTTTTCAAAATTCCCAGCATGAAGAATCACATGCATTGTTTAGTAAGCATCTTGATTCTCAGGACCTAGCCTCAGGAGAGATGATGCCCATGAATTAGCATTTTTATAGGAACCCAGAAAACTTAGATGCAGGGGTCCTCGTCTGTTTTCAGACAGCACCACTCTAGTCTTTGCTGCAAAAATTTGATGAGTTATCAGTGATGGTATAATATCTGAATCCATTTTCAGCTTCATTGCTTTTATGTACTTTATTTTTTCCATCTTAGAATTTTAAAGAACAAAACAAAAACAAACTAAATGCAAAATGCCAGAAAATCTTGTCACAATCTTATCACTATATGTAAGTGAATATTTGAGACATAAAAATATGTATCCAACCAAATATTGCTTCCTGTAGTCAACTTCAAATCAGAATTCTCACTTTGGAGAAAATAGTTTTTAAGCAAAATTTGAGAGAAGAAGAAAATTTTCTCATGGTTATCCCTCTGATATGAATATCTTATAGAATAAAATATAAATGATAACAGTTAAGAATGGAAACCTTATCAACCAACTCAAGCTTTCTTCCCCAACTAGTAGAGTTTGTTTTTGTCGCTTTATGCCCCTATCTCCTTATATCCTTCCCTTCTGTTTTAATACAGTGAGAGGGGAAAATGAATTATTCCTGTTGGATGAAGTTTTCAGCATTTGAGCTATAAATGAGTCTCATGGTGGAATTTATTTTCAGGGATACTTTACTTACCAATTTATTAGTTTCACCAAAATGTTGGGACAATTTTGCTTTCTAAAAATATTGTTCTGGTTGAGAAACTGAGAGAGTCCTAAAAAATTATAAATTAATTAGTCCTAACAATTTCATATGTAAATGAATGTCAATTAAGTGACACTTCAAGAACTTGGAAGATTTTGGCTATCTTGAGAGAATTTTTAACCGACTTATTGGTAAAATGAACACCAATCTACTAACATGAAATAGCTATCTTCAAATTTAGTTTATGTATACATGTGGTTATTTAGCTATGTGTCTAACTAAATATGACTCAGTCATGTGCTTGTACTCTATATGAGTAACTATGGTAGTGAGCAAATGAGCCAGAGATGAGCTTGGCTTATCTGGAGTCTACAGTGGATGTGAGTTTTGTTGGAGTAGATGGGAGGAGTGTCAAGTGTTAAGCTTAGTCTTTATGTATGCCATCTTATTTAGTCATCAATAACCCACCAGGCAAACTGTTATTACATCACTTTGTGAATATACACATTTTGAGTTTAACTAACTTATTTAAAGTCACAGAGATGGTAGATAGCATAGTTGGGATTGCAGCTAGACATAATTCAGAACCCTGTGGTCTTCCCATTATCCTGTGAATGCCTCTAACATATTGGATATAGGATCCAAAATGAATAGATTAAGGGTTCTCTCCTGTCATGCATTCATAGACTCAGGTATTTTTTAACCTAAATAACAGAGTCTTTATAGTGTTCATCAGCAACATTATTGACTCTGGAAATCACCCATTTCTATCTTCCAAAATACATATGGAACCAGATGAGTTAGGCAAGAAATTGGAAGTTACCTGGAGTGATCTCAAAATTGGGTCAAAATGGGAGAAAAGCCTTCACCCAATAATCCACAGGAAAGAAGTGGCATTTTTAAAATGTGGCTTTCACCACCCAGCTTTCTTACCAGATCTGCATCACCTGCACATAGCAATTGCCAGTTAAAGCAATTTAAACAGAGTTTTGTTAACAAGGAAAATTAACCAGGAAAACAAAAAGTCCTCAATGCCACAAATGGTCAGTTATTTTACCCTGAGTACCGGTTAGTCCAAAAGTCCCAAACACATGTACAAAATGGTGCACCTCCAAACCTGCAGTCACCTTGCATAGTCCAGTCCTTCTCCAACAGCTTCTCTTTGCTTCTTCTCTCTCTCCAGTGTTTTGAGCTGCTCCACTTCTCCAAGGCTCTTCAGACTTTCCCAACAGGTACTGACACAAACTCAGTTTTCCAAATATGCCACCTTGCTGTGGCTCTACTCATTTCCTTTATCAGGCCTGCCTTTGGTGACCAGCAGCCCCTGGTCACCCCCAGTCTGCCATTCTGGCATCTGACTCCATACTGGCTACTTCTCTGCTGGCCACTCTCTCACCATGGCTCCTTGCCCCCATCAGCTGACTCTTCCAGGGGGCTTCCCCTGGCCTTGCCATGTGGGCCTGTTCTATTAGTCTACCATTCTTGTCTCCTCTTTTTCTCTGTTTGCTCATCCTTTATATCTACCCTTTTCGCACTTCCCATTTTCTCTTGTGGGTTTTTCCCTCAGACGCCACCCAGCAGGGCAGTATAACGCCCATACAGTTTTCAACTGTGTCACTATCCTGCATTAATCTCACAGTTCATCTACTGATTTACTTAAAAGGAGCTGTCCTACAAAACTCTCTACACACTTCATGTGATCTCTGTGTCCAGTAATCATTCACTCTACCACTAACTCATTTCCCTTTTATTACCAAAGTCTTCCGTCTTCCATTGCATAAATATAACACAATTTATGTACCCATTCGCTACTAAAGAATGTTTGTTTGAAAATTTTGACAGCTACATAAGTGACTATGAGTATTTGTGGGCAAATCTTTGTATGGATATATCATTTTTTTTCTCTACCAAAACATACTATATAGTAGATTAGTTGGGCCATATGGTAAGTCTATTTAACTTTTAAATAAATTTCTCCAATATGGTGCTATCATTTTACATTCTTGTTGATGCTTATGAACATTCTAATTGCTCCACAAAACTTGATTTTATTCTTTTAAAATTGTAGTAATTTTAAGAGGAGCATGATAGGGTTTCACTGAGAATTAAGTTTGTACTTCTGTTATTATGAATGGTGCTGAACAGCTTTTCATAAGCTTGTCATTTGCATGTTTTCTTTGGTGACATGCATGTTAAAAACTTTTATCCTCTATTAAAAATTAGGGCACTTTAATTTCTTCTTTTTATGTATTATTTAATTTATGTCTTAGTATTATTTTTACTTTTGAAGATTTCCTTATATATTCTGTGTGTCATGTACTTAGATATGTGACTTGTAAATATTTTCTTCAATATGTGACTTATTTATCTGTTTCCCTAACAGTATCAACACCATTTGAAAAGACTAATTTTTCTTTTTGTTGCTTTTGCACATTTTTCAAAAATTAATTGACCATAAAAGTGAGGGTTTATTTCTGGACTCCCATTTATATTTGTCTATTTTAACACCAATATCACAATGTCTTGATGGTTGCAGTTTCATAATTATTGAAATCAGATATTATAAGTCTTCCTAATTTTCTCTTTTTTTTTAAAGGTTGCTGTGGCTTTGGTAGTGTTTTTGCATTTTCATATGAGTTATAAAATCAGTGTCTCAATTTTTCTAAGAAACTCATCAGGATTTCAACTGGAATTGCATTGTATTACAGGTCTTCTGTAAGACACTTGGTATCTTAGCTATATCGAGTCTCATAATCCATGAATGTGGTAATTCTTTTTCCTCTTTGAAGGTATCAAAACATTTTTCTCATCAATATCACATAGTTCTCAGTATAAACTACTTGCATATCTCTGCAAATAGTTTAGATGTATCCCTAAATAGTGATACTATCATAAGTAATAATATTTAGAATTTCAATGACAAGTAGTGTTTTACTAAAGGAATGCAGTTGACTTTTGTCTGTAAAATGCCAAGCTCACTGATCAGTTTCAGCAGCTTTTTGAATTTTAGCAAAAGATGCCATATTCTATAAATGTAGGCTTTGAACCCCATAATACTGGTATATGGCAACCTTCTTGCTGGTAAAAAGTTCAAATGTAAATAGAGACATGCTAGTGACATCTCTTTCATGTTCCTGCCTGCCCTAATTCTACCATGCAGAGTACAGATATGAAGAGGAATAATTACTCCCCAATAAAGAGAAATTCAGCTTACCTGGATTTTAGATATTGATACTTCAGTAATGATTGCATTTTATAATGTTATGGAACCATCTCTTCCTCTGCCATCTCATGAACCACCGACGTATAAGATGAGGGAGGTACGGCAGGAAAGTCGATTCAATTGAAAGCCTAAAGATTGAGTTTTAGGGCTGCTCTTGAAACTTCTCACAAACTTCTTGAAAAAAAAATTAACATAATTTAAATTCATTTTCAACATTTTGTAAAATGAAGGAACTGATCTAAGTGATCATCAAAATTCTGGTTCTTAGATTTCAGGATTCATTATGAGGTTTTTGGTTTTTTTTTTGAAGATTTTGTGTGGGGTTTCCTAGCTAACAAGATAACATGATTTTTTTTTCCTGAATAGTGTTAAAATTGAAAAGATGAGAATTTAATTATTTCAAATAGACTGAACATGAAAACTGACAATATTGCTCTAGATTAATATAGGTTTATGAAATTTTAGAAATATTTCTCTCTCTCTTTTCTCCCTGCTATCTCCTTTTTTCTCTTTCTCTCTCCCCCTTCTCTCTTTTACTCCACTTCCTTTTGTTGCTCTCTCCTTCTATCCCTCTGTTCCTTCCTCCCTTGCTTTCTCTCTCCCTCTCTCCCTCCTACCCTTCCTCTACCTCTGCTTCCCTCCTTTCCTAAAATTCATTAATCTGCATTGTAGTTGAAAGATCATTCAAAATTCCTGCATGGAAATTTTGGCTTTGCCACTTAGTAACCTTCAATTTGACTCTTCACTAAACTTCATGGAGAGTTTTCTTAACATATGAAACAGGAATACTAGTATCCACCTGAGCATTATTGGATAGATTAATCAAGAATATGCTTGTGAAGTTCTTGTTAGTCATAATATGCTATATAGACACCGAAGTTATACTGGGAGAGCTTTCCATGACAGTTAAATGTAAGTGAAGCAAAAACTGGAGGCAATGTTTACTTTTCTATAATCATACTGTACAGTATTCCCAACATCTCTCAGAGGTGAATTTCATTTGGCCAGTTTTGAAGGTGAGAAGTTTGAGTTGCAAAGAAATATAGTGCAATTTAATGTTACTGGTTTTACAAATGGTCATAAATTTGGGGGGGGGGGACTTTATTTTATTTTTTTTTCTCTGACCACAGCACACCAGAAAAAGGTTCCATTTTGATAACTATGTTTTTATCTTTTTCTAGTCCTCTCAAGTATTCACTGTTTTCTTTCCATTTACATTTTAAAGGAAAATATCTCTTATGGATCATCCACAGAATGTGCATCATTCTTGGGTAGACAGCCCTTCTACTTTTTTTAGTGGCCTCAGCATAGTTGGCAAGGTCAATTTCAAATATTGTTAAAAGTTTCATCTTTTTATTAATATCTAAGGCAAACATCGAAGCCTTAGATACTTAAAAGTATCGAAGCCTGAGAAACTTAAAAGAAGTTCATAGTCATGATTAGTTAACTTGCTCCAAGTCCCTTTAAGACAGGCATGGGCCCGGTGGTGCCATCTGCCTGTTCTTGGGTGAGAACTAGAAGTCAACATGGTGTCTCTAGGCTGGTCCCAGGGGATTGGGTGACTAAGAAGCAAATCTCAGTTGTTTACTCAGAATTAGCATTCTCACCAGTATAATTTTAGCTGACAAAAAAATTGTTTGAGTCTAAAACAGCAGTAATGGGCTCATATTATTGAAATCCAAATTTGCTTTTTCTTGCTGCCTGTTACTAACTTTTCCTTAAGTCAAACAAGTTCAAAGGACTTTGGAAGCACTTAGTCCATCTGTTCATCCATGTATCCATTTCAACAGAGTATTTTTCATATTCAATGTATTTTTCTGGGACCTAGAACTACAAAACTTAAAAAAAAAAAAAGCTAGTCCTGGTCGTCAGTGAGCCTACATTCTACTGAAGACAGATATAGTAATAAATTCCCAAGTGAAAGCAGATCCCGTGACAGATGCATGTACTTGGGACAGCGTGGTAAATAAAAAGTTGGAAGAGGTTAATTCTATCTAAAAGAAGGTAAGTTGTATCATAGAACCATCAACCCAAGAGGCATAAAATCCCAACTTAGCACCTTACATTATGCTACCATCAAGTTTTCAGGTCACTATAATGGGTATGGGATTCATCTGAAGGACTTATCCTAAACAGGAAGAAGATGGTGCCTATGAACTGTAATAAGGGAAAACTTGAAAATGACACCCACCCACCACCATCTAAAGATATCACCTGAACAGACCATGCACCCTCCAGTCATGCTTTAGGATTAGCAAGTAGATCTCTTTCATTTGTCTGGGTACTTTTCAGATAGTTCTTTCTACAGTGGGCACTGGGGTGGGTGAATCTGAGCCTAAGACCTCTGCCAGTGGTTTCTCAGTTTACTACAGTCCTTTGGATCATGTGGACTCAAGCCCTCAGATGATTTGTGAGTTAGTCTCTCAGGTGAGCTATTAAAAGTTGGGGTGCCTTATATGGGGAAGGACCTTCAGGGAGAAGCTCTGGTTTTGAGTTTCCTCTGATTGTAGGTTTCTTAGACATGATTTTTGCCTTGCAAATTTTATCTCAGTGGCCTTTTATTTGCCAATGTAAATGAGCAAGTCAACTAGTTTGGGGACCTTTTTTCAGAGGGAATTAACTCAAATAGTCATGTACAAGGTAAATAGTTGGTTAGGCTTTGTCCACCTTTGACCTCTGTGACTAGCATCTGTGGTATTGTACCCTCCCCATGATTGCATATGCCTGCCTAGTGGGTGTGTGCATGTGTGAGTGGGCTCTCTTGGGCCTGGGAGGAGGATATAAAGGGTAATGTCATGGGGGAGGAGAGAAGAGAGGATGAAGAGAACACCAGAGAATGCCAGAGAGAGAAAGAACATGAAGATTCCTGGAGGTCAGAAGTTTTGTCTGCCTCACATCTCCCCTTGGTGCTGATCCTGCCCTGACCCTGACCCTGGCCCTGGCCCTGGCCCTGGCCCTGGCCTTGGCCCTGGCTCTGCTCCTGCCCCAGGTCCTTTCGCTGCCTGGTGTGTCTGACTGCTAGAACCAATAAATAACATACCCAGATTGGGAGGCCTGCACTATATTTGGCATCCAAAAGAGGATGCTTGCCCCAACACCATGAATTTTGTATATCTGTGGGAGGAGGTCATTTCATATGTTCTTCTGTTCCCATCTTGCTGAGGTTGTTGTTGCATGAAACTTAGAAAGATGTGCTCAGCAGAACTGCAGAAGTGTCTTATCCTGGGGGCATATTGCAATATGGATTCCTTGGCTCCATGGCCAGCATTTTTGATTCATAAGTAGATGAATATTTTGAATAAGCTGCTGCTGACTCTTGGACCACACTTGGAAAAACCTCTGTTTTAGAGGTAGGTAAATACTTGAAATCACTGTTTTTACCAGATGATTCTCATAGATTGTTTTTCTAGGATCATATGTAGAATCTGAGAATGGATACATGAGTGAATAAGAACTCATTTTTTAAAAGAATCTTAAAAAAATGTTTATGTTAAAAAATGATTATATATGTATATATATATATATATTCCATCATTGTCTACCGTGAGGTTCTTCCACCACCTTATCACCCATGAACCATCTTGCGCCTGTCCCTCCCCCAATTTTACCCTCCTCCTCTTCTCTTGTTCTATGCTCTAGTTTTGTTGACAGTTTCAAATTCTTCCTGTCCATTTGTTTTCCCTATATCCCTCATATAAGTGAGATCATCCAGTAATTCTCTTTTTCTTTCTGGCTTATTTCCACTAACATGATTTCTTTTGGCTCCATCCATGTTGCTGTGGATGATATGTTTGTCTATTTTGATTGAGGTATAATATTCCATTGTATACATATACCACAACTTTCTGACCCATTTGTCTGTTTTGGGGCATCTGGGTTTCCATATCATGGATATTGTAAATAGCGCTGCAATAAGCATCCAAGGGCAGGTGTCCTTTTGAATTAGTGTTTCTGTATCCTTTGGGTAAATTCCCAAAAGCGGGATTGTTGGATCGAATGATAGTTCCATTTTCTGTAGTTTGAAGGTCTTCCATACAGCTTTCTGTAGTGACTGGACTAGTTTGCATTCCCACCAGCAGTGTAAAAGTATTCCTTTCGGTTGCTAAAGGGGGTGGGGAAGGAACGCACCTGGAGCGTAACAGCGCCGACCCCAAAGTCCGGAGAGTAGACTGAGGCTCTCGTGGACAAAAGTCACCTGCAAAGGGGACTCCGACCCTGCTGAGAGGAGCAGCTAGCACCTGGGGGAGGAGACCACGCAGGACAGGTAGGCTACCTACCTAGAGCAGCCTGTGGCGTCTCCCAGTTGTCAAGGCAACAGCCAGGAGGCAGGCAGATTGGCCATTTGCATCTCTATGGACCCTGGCTATTCAGCCTAACTTTAGCTCGGACTGAGTTGCTAAAGGGGGTAGGGAAAGAATGCACCTGGAGCGTAACAGCACCGACCCCAAAGCCCAAAAGTGCCGGCACCGGCGCAAACTCAGAAAACAAGGACATTCACTACAAAAAGCACATAAGCAGCGGTAAATACGACTATATAGGCTTCAACATGCCTACTACTAGAGAGGTAGTCACCCAATACGTAGAGCAGATCTGAAAGGAAAACACAGGAAAAAGGAAGAACACAAACACTCAAGCAAGCCCTAAGAAAAATAACTCACCACCTAATGATAAACAATTTGAAAAAAACCAACATGGATAACATCGAAGAAATGCTCCATATGTCAGACAAAGAATTCAGAATCAACATGATAAAAGCACTCAAAGAGGCCAAGGAAGAGGGGGAACAAAGGGAAACCAAAAGAAGAGAAGCTCTCAATGAATTAAGAGAAGTAGTAGAAAAATATAAAAAAGAATGCAGCAAAATGAACAATATCATCAACGAACAGAAAAACGAAATTGAAAACCTAAATAAGAAACTGCAGGAGAAAAAGGCATAAGAGGAACAACAGAAGAACTCAAAAATGCAGGGAAGAGTCAGGAAAGCAGACTAGAAGAAATAGAAGAAAGAATCAGCTCACTAGAGGATACAGAAGTAGAAAGAATGAAGAAAGAGAAAGAGAGAGAAAAGCAAAGTAAGAAAACAGAAGAAATAATCAGAGATCTCTCAGATACTCTAAAGAAAACAAATATAAGAGTAATTGGAATACCAGAAGGTGAAGAGAAAGAAATAGGACCTGAAAGGCTCTTCAATGAAATAATGGAGGAAAACTTCCC
>PVHY01026230.1:0-17519 GCA_004024945.1 Uropsilus gracilis
AATGTTTTTCTTTTTTACGGCACAAAGTTCCATTTGTTTGCATTTGACGGTCAGAGGTTCTAATATGGTGTCTATTTTTAGACCCCTTACCTGATAACACAGCCAGTCTCTCTCCTTTAGAGGAACAGCTTCTGAGATTTTTAGAGATTAGAACTCTGCTCTGTTGCCTCGGTTAGTCCTGAACCTCCCCAGTAGCTGAGATGACAGGCGCAGCCACCACTCCCGGCTGCCTTTTCAAGACCAGGTATCGCTATATTCCCCGGGGTAGTCTCGAAACTGTGAACTCAGGTGATCCCTGGCCTCTTGCCTCCCAGCGCTGGGATTACAGGTGTGTGCCATCATGCCGCTATTTTTTTGAGACTAGATCTCTGTTTTGCCCGGGTTGGTCTCGAACCCGGAACCTGCAGACTCAAGTGATTCCTAGCCTCTGCCGCCCAAGTAGCTGGGATTATAGGCACGTGCCACAGCGCCCAGCCCCCGCGCCAACTGGATTGTAACAGGTGAAACTTCCAGACTCCAGTCCTGACTGCATGAGTGGGGGCTGCTGGGAACTTGGAGCAGAGCAGAGCTGCCATGTGGAGTCAGACTGAGCACAGGCCGGCGGGGTCTTTGACTTCTGCTTGCACCTGGTGTGCACTGAGCTGATGCTGGTAGGTCAGACAACATCGTGCCACATGCAGGCCAACACAGCTTCTTCTCTTCCTCTTCGCTTTCCCTTTTCTCTGTAAATTTCTCTGTGTCTGCTTGTGGTCTTGTCCTGTTTTCTCTAGTGTGTAGATGACCAGTCACAACTGCATCATCCTTTCCCTAGAGTTTGTCCCATAATGCATGCATATGGAGGTACCAGTGTTATTGTTCAACACCTCTATGACTCTTTGTCATCAACCTGTCTGAAGCTTGTTTGCTATGTACCAGCCTTGAAGAACCCAGAAGGGCATCGCATGCTTTCCTCTGTGCCAGTCACCTGCCCTTGGCTTTCCATTTCCCTTTTCTCTGGCCTCAAAGGATGCCAAGTGACTGTGAACTTTTATCATCATCATCATCAACACCATATTGAGGAAGCACCCAAGCCAAGAGCTCTCCCAATGCCTTTCCTCCCCCTGGATTCATGTTAAAAGAGAAACAGAAGTACTTTTAAATGTTGAGTTTATTTGAGCAATTTTGGTTGAAATCAGGCAGCCAAACCTGAGTGGTTAGGACAGGATTCAGGTCAAAAATCAGGGGAAAGACTTATTTGGATAGAAGGCAAGAAGCAAAGAAAGGGAATTACTTAGCTAGAGCTGGAAGCTGAAAGTTGTTCCTTAGCCATTGGAGTTTTGGTTTCACAACGTTGAGGCTTTTCAGGCTTAGATTCTGGTTTGATTAAACAGACCATGCTACACTAGACTCAGTTTAAGGCCTTCTTTTCAAATCAGTTGAACACCCATAGTCAATAAGTTGAGTCATTTTGGTATTGTGCTATATCACAAATTACTGGGGTTCCCTGCTTCCCCCCCATTCCAGCCCCACCCCACCTTTTCCCTCAGGGCAGAGTCCAGGGCAGATTGGTATGCAGCAAGCCAGTGAGCGAGGGAACAAGTGACACCCTGAATGTGCATTCCACATGACTTGGAGAATAAAGTCCTGGAATTTGAGGCCTCAAATGTTTTATGGCTTCCTCTGATCCTCGCCTTGCCCCATACCCCTGCAAGGAGTTATCCTCACATCTCTCAAAGATATGAACACATTGATGCAGAAGCCTATTTTGAGACTATATTTTCTGGGGTCACCCTTGGCACCAATTAATTCTCTCAATTAGAGCCCCTGGAGGGAACAGATGTCACACTCCAATTGGGATAATTTGAGAATTTAAAAATAGATTACAAATGTGAGGGCAATGTTGAGAGAGACCACAATGCTCTGGGAGCAACACCTCAGCCTGTTGCCACTGAGAGCTAAATGGGCAAAGGGAGGATGTGGTTTCCAGACTAGAGAGGGAAGAGGAGAGAGGAGAGGAGCGGAGCTCCAGGTAGTGCTCTAGGCTTTAGTGACAGCAGGGAGGGAGCCAAGGAGTAGTGTTCTGACTTCTCCCTCTACTTGCTGACTTACTATCCATTTCCCTTTGGTCCAGACAAGATGAGGTCAGTGTCCCGGTGCTGGTGTAGAAAGCAGGAGATTAAATCCAGAGGAGCAAACAAAACCACAGTGTAAAAGTCAAGCAAACATCAAAGCAAATATTCAGAACATTTGTGCTCTGTGAAGCAGAAAGCAAAAAGTGACAAATCTGTCCTTTATGTCTCTAACTCACCAACCCCCTCATCCCCAAGTAACCTTCATGGATGCATGTTTGTCTCTCAAAACAGCTACAAAAAGCATGAGCAACCATTGCAAAAATCTAAAGAGAAACTGCTGTGCGCCATTTGCATTCCAGAAGAGTCGCCAGACGAGATAAAGGAAAACCTCTCTCATTAATGGCCCCTAAGAAAACTTAGGGACTGATTGGAGTGGCCTTCTGATGTAGCAGCTCCCACGCCTGGCTTTTTCTTATCAATGTTAGCCTTTTCAAGGATTAGAGACCACCCCTATACTACCTTCCTCAATTACTCTTCGCTTTAGAATGTCAATTGTCTCTCAGGATGTCTTATCTTTCATGGAATTTGCCAGACCCTCACCAGGCCCTGCCAGGCCCTCACCCTGTGCCTATAAATACCTCTTCCTTTTGTTAATAAAGTTGTCTCATGGTTCATACTTCCATTTGACCTCCAGCTGTGGCTGGGTCATCTCTCCTGGTCGTTTCATTTCTCATGCTTGTGTCTGGCTGCCAACAAGAAACTCACAGATGGAATAAAGACAGGGGAACTTTAATATTCAGTTTAGAAGGATGACTTTGGGGGAAATAGTGACAATAGTAGCAAAAATAGTTGAGGAACATCTCTAAGATTAACCAGAAAAACTGGAAAATATACCAAGAACAGGAAGGGTATGTCGTCACAGGAAAGCTGCAACGTCATTGAGAGCAGAGTTATGAGGAAACCAAGGCATGGTCAGGAGAATCTATGGCTGAGATGAACAGCTGAGTCTTGATGTCAATGACCAATATATTTTCACTTTAGATTCTCTATGAATTGGGATTCAGTTCAGGTACAGATAGCAGAAAGTCTTAAAATGCATGGATTTAGACAAAGGGTAAGTTTATGTTTTTCTTACATCAGTGTCCAGAGCAACTCAGTGTAACGCTGGTATATAAAATCCACAGGACCCAGCTCACCTCCAGCTTTCTGTCCCATAGTATCTTTTTTTTTGTAATTTTGATTTTTTTTATGATTTTGGTCATCTTTGTATCATCATTTCCCCCTGAGAGATGGAGATGGTTCTTCCATCAACAGTGCACTCATATACTGCCACCCTGCTCCTCTTTCTCCCCCTTCCTTCTCCCCTCCCACCCCGTTATCTCTATAGTCTCTGCAACTCCCCCTGCACATTGATGATTGATGCGTGGCCCACTGCTCTTGTCTTTTTGCTTGTTGAGGCACAATGTCCTTTTCCTGAGCTCCTGAATGCAGCAGACCAGGCTGCTGAGATCTCCAGGAGTAACTGTGAGGCAGGTAGCCAGGCCGAGCATATCAGGAACCTCTTGTGGGGCAGATGTGAGGTGTGGTTCTCTGGACTCCTTGATTTTGGAGCTTCCTCTGGTGTATGAGGCTGGCACCTTTTCCCCAGATCTATGTGTTCTCTGGGTTCTGTGCCTCCTTGAAGCTGGGAGCCGGGCATGGGCAGTGCATTTGTCCCCAACATGGGCAGTGTATTTGTTCATAAAATTTAGGCATTGCTGGGCGCAGTGGCATGCACCTGTAATCCCAGCTACCTGGGAGGCTGAGGTTAAGAAATCACTTGGGTCCACAGGTTCGAGACAACCCTGGGCAACATAGTGAGACCTAGTCTCTAAAGAGTAAGTAAAATAAAAAAAAATAATATTTAGGCATTGCCATTAGCTGTGTCTGAAAAACACAGGCCTAAATAGGATAAGGATGCTTTTACTTTGTTGCAAATCCCAGGTGGGGAAAAGACAATGTATCACCAAGAGGGGGTGTAGAGGGAAATTGGAGCCTTTGGCTTTTGGGAGAAAAAAAAGGAAAGTAGCAAAGACTGGAGAGGGAAACTTTTGGGAAGGGGAGAAATGAGAATGGAAGGCGGGTGAAGAGCCCATGGCCACACTGGGCAAAAGTCCCCTGGGAGAGTGAGCTGGTGGTACCTGGAGATGGCCAGGGGTTTGGAAAGCTGATTTGGGATCAGCATTTGTTGAAGAAGTTTGAAGAGCCTTGGAGAAGTGGAGCAGCTCAGAATGCTGTAGAGAGAAGCAAAGAGAAGACTCTGGAGAAAGACTGGACTTTGTAGAGTGCCTACCTCAGGTTTGGAGGGGCAAAGGGCACCATCATGGTCAGGTGTCTTTGGAACTAAATATGGTGACTGGAACAAGATAACTGGCCATGTGTGGCATTAAGGACTTTTTGTTTTCCCTGTTTTTTTCCCCTTGTAAATAAGCGCTGTTGTTAAACTGCATTTTGAGTGGCAACTGCCACTCTCAGGTGGTATGAACCTGAGGGAACCTGCATGACAAAAGCCGCATTTTGAATGTGCCTTGCTGGTTGGTGACTTCTGCCCTTTTTGCACCTGATTTCAAGATGCTGCTGCTTCTGAGCCATATGGTTCTGGCATCTGGCTTTGAGAACCCAACTCCCAGCCACGGGCAGTGGAAAAGTTCCCTGGTGGGGACAGACTTTGGGAGGTGTTGGTCTGGCTCCTCTCCTGTGATTTCTAATACTGCCGAGAGCCTGCAGCCACATCTCTGAGGCTTTCCTTCCCCTGTCCCACAGAATCTAAGCAGTGACCTTCAGTTCTTCGTTGAGGTAGAGCCTATTATTTTTTCATGACCTGGAGAATCGGATTTGGGGAGAGGATAAGAAAGAGCAAAGCTCTTTTAAAGGAAGTTCTTTGGAGTTGTCAGGCAGTACTTCTGTTTGTATCCCAGTAACTAGAATTTAGTCACATTGCCACATCTAGTTGAAAAAATCACGAAAGTACAGACTTCTGAAATGTCCTGGTTGGCTCTGTGGCCAGCTCAATATCTAGGACTAAGAAAGAACTTGAAAGCAGAGAGTGAGGCAACTTGCTGACTGTCTCTGTGGCAGTGAGCACTTGACATACTTCTTGAGACACAGCTGACCCTCAGTATTTGTGAAAAGTTCAAGTGAGAAGGATGGAATTAGGCCTTCCAGTTCTATTTCCAATTTAACCCCACCAGTGGTTCTTACACTTACGGGTGTATGAGTCACCTTGAATGTCTGTGGAAAATTATTATTTCTAGTACTATTCAGTGATCACAGAAGATAGACTCATGTATGGAGCAACATGTATGGAGCTGGGAGAGATGATGCTAAGTGAAATAAACAAGAATCAGGACAATAAATACTGGATGGCGTTACTTATATGTGGGATATAGAGACCCTAACAAAGGGTCAAAGATGAACATTAAAACCACCCCTTGAAAACTGACCATCATTTGAGGTACACAGAGGGGGAGCCAGAAGGGAGAGAGGCCACCATGAATTGTAGTGGAGGATTGTGTGCTTAGGTGCTAGGAGGGTTATGGTGACTACAATTCAGGGGGAAGATCCTAGACTGTCAAAACACTAAAATGATTTTAGTCAGGGTCAATCACATAAAAATGAAAAAGGGAAGAAAATGAAGACAACAACGAAAAGAAAATGATTATTCCTAGAGCCTCACTTGCCAGATATTACAGTTCAATAGATATAGGGTGGGACCTGGAATTCACACTTCAACTATTTCAGGGAATTCTGATGTATCTGCTTACGGCAGTACTACCCAAGGCAAATGTATTATGAGTCATGTGTAATTTAAAGTTTTCTAGTTGTCACATAGTAAAAAGTAATTGGTGAAGTTGATTCAATAGGCCATTTCATTTAACCCAATATATCCCAAACATTGCTTTAACATGTAGTCAACATACAATTTATTAAGAGATATTCTGTTTCTTTATGTTCTAATGATACAGGGTGACTCAGCAACTGGGAGCCTTTGTTAATGACTAGGTTGAAAATTGTATTGGGTGCCATACTGCCCTGGTGAGTGGGGTCTGAGAGAAAGACCGGCAAGAAAAAGTGAGAAGCATCAAGAAAGTGCATAAAAAGATGATTCAGGAGAGAGGTGGGGAAGAGACTTGAGAATAACAGGCTGATAGAGGAACCTGGGTGGCCAGGCTGGCAAAAGCCCCCTGGAAGAGTGAGCTGGTGGTGGTGAGGAACAAGGTGGGAGAATGGCCAGCAAAAGAGCAGTGGGTATGGAGAGTGTGGCACCGCAGCAAGGTGGCATGGAAAGCTGGTACCTGGGAAAACCAGGGATTTGGAAAGCTGATTTTGCATCAGCATTTGTTTAAAAAGTTTGAAGAACCTTGGAGAAGCCACAGCTTGGAATGCTGAAGAGAGACGAAGCAAAGAGAAAACTCTGGAGAAAGACTGGACTTTGCAGAGTGTCTGCCTCAGGTTTAGAGGGGAAAAGGACCACCATCATGGACATGTGTTTTTGGGACCTTTGGGACTGAAAATGGTGACTGGGGTGAGATAACTGGCCACGTGTGGCAGTAAGGACTTTTTGTTTTCCTCGTTAATTTTCTTTGTTAATAAAACCCTGTTGTTTAAATTGTGTTTGACTGGCAACTGCTATGCGCTGGTGGTATGAATCTGAAAGAATCTGAGCTGCAGAAGTCACATTTTTAAAGTGCTGCTTTTTTCCTTTGGTTTGTTGACTGGAGACTTTTGCCCTATTATGATCTGATATCACTAACTCTTTTGAATCTATTGTGGCATGTACACTTTGGAAACACCTTAAGTTGGACCCATCACATTTCAAATGCTCCATCCCTACTATATTTGTTAGCAGGTTTAGAGGATTAAGCTGCACTGAATTCAAACTGTGGAGATCTGTATTTCATTGTCATGTCCGCAGAGTTTAGCGACATGTCTAGAATGTAGCAAAAGTTCAAGAAGTGTTAGTTGGCTGGTTAGTTGGTGGCACTTACAGGTTGAACTATCATCATACAAGTTATGGGCCTCTGATTGTGGCCCTGGGGAAGAGTATCAGGCTTTTCTGGAGAGCTCAGAAATCTGCTAGCACAGTTAATAGATAATCTTTAGTATTCTATTCAGAAAAACTTCAAAGGCTGTGAGGGAGGAGGGACTCACTTCAAAGACTTTAAAAAGGAGACATAGAATGAGATAGTAAAGCCAGTTGCTGGGAAAACCTTTTCAGGATTGAAAGAGGACAATTAGACAATGTGGACCTGGGCTTGGTATGGCTGTGATCTCCCCTTTTGAAATAGTCTCCTTTTGCTTGGCTTTAAGGAAGAACAGTTAAAAAATGGTCATTTTAGCATGTAGTTTGGAGCCAGAGACCCATGTGGAGCTAAAAGTGTTTAAGTGCAAAGAGAAGAAAGTGGGGTGAGCATTGATTGGAAGGGGGAGCAGTTGAAGTGAAGCCCAATCACTTGTCAGGTTCCTGTTCAACTGCTGAAAAGTGAAGTTTGAGAACTTTTAACTCCCAGCTGTATATTCACCTTACTTGTGGGAATCAAATAATGTGGACCAAAGAACATTTTTTTCCCTTGGGTCTAGAATATGATTGAATTGAGCAGTTTAAGATTAGTTGAGAAAGTAATTATTTGGTATGTAGGTGACTATATTTAAAAAATCTTTTTTTCAGTTTGGGAAAAATTTTTCTCTCAATTTAAATGCAGATGTTAATAAATAATTTATAATTAGGTTTTGAAATAAATCCTAAATCATCAACTTTGGTCAGGCAATGACTCTAGGTCCAGCACTCTGCTAAATGGCTTTATGTTCATAAGCTCAGAGCACAATGTTGTCAACATGTTTCAGACCTTCAAAAGATGGAAATGTAGGAAGAGCAAATTACTTTTTCAAGAATGGTTTTTGACACAGCAGATCTGAAGAAACCAGTTGCCGGAGGATCTCCAGAGGACTAATAGATACATGGAGATGTGTTTGCAATTGCTTTCAATAAAAGAGATGCAGGTGCAAATGACAATACCCGTGGGCATGGCATATATTCAAAAGACTCCCAACAATAAGTGCTACAGAGAGGATGTGGAGAAAGAGGGTTCCTTATTCTATTGCTGTTGGAAATGTTTTTTTGTCAATTTGTTTTTTTGAGACTAGGTCTTGCTATGTTGCCCGGGGTAGTATCAGAACTGCAAACTCAAGAGATCCCAGGCCTCTTGCCTCCCAGTGCTTGAACTACAGGCATGCACCACCACACCCAGCTTGCTGTTGGAAATGTTAATGACTGCAGACATTCTGCAAAGGGGTCTGACATTTACCATAATAATTAAGAGTGTCAATTCCATATGACCCTGCAGTTCCATTCTTGGCCAAAGGTACAAGGAATATGAGACCATCAAAAAAATGACAAGCCTGCCATGTTGACTGCAGCCCTATTTACAACACTAGGATGTGAGCTGTTGTCAGTGCCACTGATAGAGATGTGGTCTTCTGCACTATGGACCACTATTTTTTTTTTTTTTTGAGACTGGGTCTTGCTATTTTTGCCCATGGAACTGCAGGATCATGTTGCCCGGGGTACCACAAACTCAAGCAATCCCCAGCCTCAGCTTCCCGGGTAGCTGGGATTACAGGTGCGCACCACCACTCCCAGTTATATTTTGGGACTAGGTCTCTCTATGTTGCCCTGGGCAGGATTCAAACTGCGATCCCTAGCCCCAGCCGCTTCATAGGCTGAAGCTTACAGGCACACATCACTGTGCCCAGCTTATGGGCCACTATTTGGCCACAGCAACAGATGAGATGGTGCCCCTGAGGAAAATGGGGTTGTGCATAGGAAAGCTAGCAGAAAGGCTGGGTGGGGTTGAGGCAGCTGAGCTTTCAACCATAACGTGGGGCAGCTGGCTTGAAAAAGAGCCAAACTCTGCCCGCTGACTGCCAGATACCAGAAAACCACCCAGGCAGGTGGAGACACTGCCTTGTCAGTGCCAGGGCAGATCCCAGTTCCTGATGTCCCCATCTAGTGGGTAACTGGGCATGGCGGAGCTGAGCAGAAATTCCTGTGAGCCTTTAGAACAGAGTGAGGCATTTGGACTCATTGTTTTTCCACTGGTGCTGCTGGAGACAGCAGTCACCCTGTCAGCTGTGCAGGCTGCAGTCTTTGCTCTTGGGTGAGGAGTGTGGAGGTGGTGCTTTCAATGGGAGCAGGGTCTCTGCCACACACTGCCAGCTCCGGTTATGTGGTCCCAGTGGATAACGGACCGTCTCCCTTTCCCTCTGCCATGTTGTTTTGAATAAATTGGCCTTTTCTCTCTTCTCTTTTGCCGCACCAAAGGCACTTCTATTTGTATTTGCGCTGGTGGGTGGCCAGACCTGGACCAGGGGATCAAGGTTCTGAGCTGATGACAGTTTTCAGACCCTTTGCCTGGTAACAGAGGGTCAAAGGTAAACAATGGATGTTTACACAGCAGACAATCATTAAAGCACAGTTTATAAGAAAGGTCAAGAATACCTAGAAATTGCTTCTACACAAGCTAGCCAGAGAGAACTTTGATACTGTGCTTTTTCTATTTAGGGAGTACTTGTGAGAATTGTCCCTAATTCCCTAAACTGTAAAGTTGAAATTCATTGACATGATGGTAAATGTTTAGGGCATTAAAGGAGCTGATGTTATTAATAGCTTATAATTGTAGATACATATAATAAGAGTGCAATTTTAGGAATGCATCTCCCTAATCATATTGGCAGGAACTGAAGTAAACAGAGATTTGGAGCAAATAGAGTGACTAGAAATAACTTGTCATAATCCCAGCAGGAGCTGAAAGGAACCTGGAATAGAGAGGTATTTATGTGCTGAAGAGGAGCGTTTAACAGGCAGTCCCCCAAAAGTGCACTTTGGTAGATTGTTTAGAACTGATGGCAATTAAGATCTAGCAGATTAAAAAACAAACAAACAAACAAACAAACAAACAAACAAAAAACCCAAACAAAAAAACTTTATTGTCTCCCTTAACTACTCTAAAATATTTAGATAGGAGGCTTGGGTCAAAAAGAGATCAGACACAATGTTTGATCTGAATGGCCAATCTGAATGGTCTGCATGGCAGAGGAAAACATCTATTAGCAAACAGCTGCTTTTCTTCTTGTCCTGTAAATTATCCTTATCCTCTTTGAAACTTCAAGCCCCCATCCCATTACTTAGTTCAGTAGCTATCCCATTACATGATTCAGAATGGTATCTACACTTCAGTTGCCCAGTTTACTTTTGGGTCTCCTATCTTTGAGATCCATGTAGGTACAAAATTAAATTTGTTTTCCTCCTCTTAATTTGTCT
This sequence comes from Uropsilus gracilis, assembly GCA_004024945.1. Taxonomy (NCBI): domain Eukaryota; kingdom Metazoa; phylum Chordata; class Mammalia; order Eulipotyphla; family Talpidae; genus Uropsilus; species Uropsilus gracilis. The sequence continues at coordinate 10,411 of PVHY01026230.1, forward strand.
TATGTTGTTTTAATGATTAGACCTGTCAAAGATCCTAGAAGTGAGAAAAATTCCCTCTACTACAGCAGAAAGAAAGGAAGGGACAGGTGATGATTCTTGGTAAGTGCCCTCAATTACTCCTTGATATCAATGATAAAGGTGTTTTTGGAGACTCGGACTTATGGCAAGGGAAATAATAAGAGAAAATTTTCATATAATATGTAACTGACGCCGGGCACGGTGGCTCATGCCTGTAAGCTTCAGCCTATGAAGCGGCAGGGGCTAGGGATCCAGGTTCGAGTCCCGCCTGGGGCCCGTAGCAAGACAGTTCCAAAAAAATAACTGGGCATGGTGGCGCGCGCCTGTAATCACAGCTACCTGGGAAGCTGAGGCTGGGGATTGCTTGAGTCCGTGGTACCCCGGGCAACGAGAGCCTGTGGTTCCACGGGCAAAAATAGCGACCTAGTCTCAAAAAAACAAAAACAAACCAACAATAAAAAAATATGTAACTGACAAGGGATTAATAGACAAGATGTATAGAAAATACAAAGCAATTCAAAGATAGAAAAACCAACCAAACAATCAATCAATCAGTAGACCGTAGATATGAACAGATAATTCACCCAAGAGGATATCTAGAAGGCCAAAAGACATAGGAAAAAAATGTTCATTATCGTTTCCAGTAACCAGATACAGGTAAAACCATAACGAGACCCTCAGTCACAACATGAAAATCACACACACATACACACACACACACATACACACAAACACACACACATTAAAAAGACCTTTAAGAACAAATTTTAGAGAGAATGTGGAGAAAGAAGAACCCTATTACACTGTTGGTAAGTAAGAAAACTGATGAAATCATTATGGAAAACAATTTGGATCCATCTTTAAAAATTAAAAATGGAAGTAGGATGTCTATCTAGAGAACAAAAAATCATTAGTGCAAAAAACTATATGCTCATAGTTTATTTCATATTATTATGTATGGTAGCCAGGACATAGAAGCAGCCTAAATACTCATCAGTAGACAATGGATCAAGGTGACATGGTACAGTCACATGATGGAATATTATTCAGTCATACAGTAAAATGGAGTAGGATAAAGAAAGTCCAAAAGCCAAAAAGACAAATACTGGGCATTTACCTATAGGGCAACTGGACAAATTAAAATACTTACAAAAGCTAGTGAACATTAATAAATACAATGAGAATTCTGAGGATAAGAAGGAGATTAAAGGATGGTTGTGGGGGAAAATACAAATAAGTAAATAAACAAACAAAAATACTGAAAACAAATGACTTAGATATTCATAAGTTTAATCTTTTGAATCAACAAATTACAGTGAAATCTTTTTAACCCAGGTCTTCAGACACAGCAGTGGGTTTTACTTAGTTTTTTTTCAGAATTTTCTAGGCACATACACACATAAGGGCTTTAAATAATGTTAGCCTATTATTAACTGTCTCTGTCCTTTGTTCTTTTACTTAATGCTGTAGCTGTTCTTCCCAGATTGGTGTATATATTTGTAACTCATTTTTAGATATTGCTCCACACTTTGCCACTGAACATCTAGCTGAATATCTGTGCTTCCAGTCTAAGATGTTACAATCTGTGCCTCCAGTCTAAGATATTACATATATTGTTGCAATGCGCAGTTTTATAAACATGTCTTTGTATACATATGCAAGAATATTAAGGATTAATCTGTCAAAACTGAAATGGCTAGGTGAAAACAATTGCTTATTAAGAGCCCTTCATATATTAAGACACAGTAGTACTTTGCCAAATATGTTATAATTGTTTCTTCCTAGTTTTTTACTTCAGTTTTGGTATTTTTGATTGGACAAAAAATTAAATTTTTAATTAGTCAAGTTATCATTCTTTCCCATTATAATTCTTGAGATATGTATTTTGTTTAGACATATGCCAACATTTTTTTTTTACGACTTTGAAGATTTCACTTTAAATTTTGTATCATGTGAAGTTTATTTTGGTGAAAAGAATGAGGTAGGAAGCCAAATTATTTTTTTCCAGATGGCATCTCAGCTTCTCAAAACAATTTATTACAAATCAATTTTTCTCTGCTATTTAGGTATGTTGATTTCATCTTATCCTAAATTCCCATATGCATTTGAATCTATTTCTATAGTTTGTGTTTTGTTTTATTGATCTGTTTATTCATGCATTAAGACCAAACCTTTTAAATTCCTGTTCTTAATAAGACATTCTATACACTAATTTTTATTCCATCTGGAATTGATTTTGGTATAGTATGTCATAGGGGAATCTAAATGCCAAATAAAGTCACACTGCAGACAGGAAGAAGAAAGAAGTTAAGGAAAATGGAGGTAGTATGTATTGTTCTCCTATGACTAATTTGTATAATTAATTCATGCGGTGTGAGAAAAGAGAAAGGATAGCTGATGATCATTGTATTTTTGTTATTTTATAACTAAAATGTATGGTGGCATTTTTATTAATAATAATATAGTAAATGAATATTATGTCAATATATGATCATTTTGATCAGTTTTTTGTCCTGATAATCCTATAAGTCTTTAAATTGAAGTTTTGCTATGTGACTAAATTAGGGGAGACTCTATTATTATAATACTTCTTCCCTTACACTCATGTCTCTTTTGCTTTTATAACTGTTATTATAAAGATTTAGTTACAAAGTATAAATACTTCAATTTTGTTACAGAGATCCAAAGAGGAGCTGAACCATGATGTGACAGGAATATGCAGAGCAGAGCTTGAATTCTTTATCCAGCATATTCAGCCTGCCTGTAATTATTAGTATTGGCTTCCTTCTGGTGAAATACATAATGAACTGCATTTCTAAAGAAAACAGAAGCTTTAAACTCTAATAGAGTTTAGAAGGAAGACTACAAAATTAAATGACTCTAGGTTGCCTTTGTGTGTCCCAGAAATAAAACTTAATTTCTCAAGGATCACAACAGTTTAGAGTTAATTTTAGCTTTTGTAACAGATGCCATCATGCTATCTCCATCACCAGGACTAGGAAAGCAAACAGACTTCCTTAATCTTACTTGTAGCCAGATGTGATGCAATATCATGCATATTGGGAAAATTTCCTTTTTTCCTGATGAGAGCACAATAGATTGAATATTTGTGCTCTCCTCCTTTAACAAATTCATATGTTGAAACTTGATCTCCTATGTGTTAATGTTAGAAGGTGGTGCCTTTGGGGAGTTGTGAATAGGTTGCATGGGAGGGGCCCTTGTAAATAAGATTAGTGCCTTTATAAAAGAGATACTATTGGAGGCCATGGGGGGAGGAGGGAAGAGGAAGAAAAAAATGGATGGAAGAAGGGAAGAAATTGAGACACTCTTGACTGGCTCAGTAAGCATGAACTAAATCATTTATTACAGATCCCAAACTCCCTTAAACTCCTGGTAAAGGAATGGTTACAATGTGGTAGTAGGGAAGGTAGAACCAAGATCTTGTAGGGTAGCACTTGGGGTAGGAGAATGGGGGGATTTCTTGTCTAGCAGAAAAACACCTGTGTGGGTAGACACCTTTATCTTTCAGGGAAATCTCTCTCTAGTGGGTTAATCATAGGAGGTTAGGGAGCTGCCATTACAGATAAGAGACTTTCTAAAACCGTCTCCAGTGTGCTAGAGTGATGTTTGGAATGAACAAGGGTGTTTCCTCATTCAGTCCATAGCTCTAATCCATTTTTGGCCCACAAGACCCCAGAGATATCATTGTTTCTTTTGCCATATAAGGACACAGTGAGAATTATGACCATCCTTGAATCAAGAACTGGGTTCACCAGACACTGGGTCTACAGGCACCATTACCTTAAATTTCCCAGACTCCACAACTGTGAGCAATAAATACTGTTAAAGGCACTCAGTTATAGCAGCCTGAGAAGATGGAGACAAAGACAGATGTGGCTGCCTTCTCTTCTTCCCCATTTCTCTCTTGAAATCAGACTTGATGCCAGAAGTTCTGGCTACTAGTTTTAACCTTGGGGTATAGTATACACAAAGAGTATCTCTGGTCAGTGCTGGACTTTATGCCAGTATTCATTTACTTGTATTGATGGTAGTTAGAAACTCTATAATGTGTAGCCAAATTGGTAGACAATTAAGGGAGGCAGTATAGTAATATAAAGCAATAATTAAAAAAATGCAAATCAAGTAATAAACTAGTTTATATAACTTCACTCAATTTTTTCAATAAAGATTTTAACATGTTTATAGGAGCTAATGTCTTATAAGAACAAAAGTGCCAATGTATTTTATTTAAATCTAGATATGAAGATACTACTTACATGATATGAGTGATAAGATTCTCAGAGCTATTTGAGAAAAAAGTATTAAGAGATTCACAGAACTGAAAAGCAATCTCAGGAACTGGCCTATTCTTGTCACTCATTTTTATCACATATAGAATGAAACAAAATTTATTTGAATTCTTTTCAGTTTCAAGTTTAGAAAGATCTTAAGACTATAATAGACTATAATAGAACATTGCTCACATATTTTAATTTTATAGTTTCATTATGTTTGTTTTAATGTTTATTCTAGCCAGAATAAAATGTGACTATAGTGTTAATGAGAGAGCAAATGTATTATTTTAATGCAAAAACACTGTTCTGGTTTTACACTGAACAATTTATACTTTTTCCATTTATTTAAACTGTCAACAATTATCATTCAGTCATCATATGCATGAATGTATTTATATACTCATTTGTATGTGTATATGTATATATTTATACACATAAATTATGAAATTTATATGCATGCACCAAATAGTCATATGCATGAGTATATTTATATACTCATCTATATGTGTATTTGAATATATACACATAAATTATGGATAATTATATGCATATACTCATACACTCAGTTGTCATGTTCTGTTCATGTCTGTTCTATATTTTCATGCATAGTTATTGAAATTATGTATTTCTATACTTTTCTGACAACATGTAGCTAACTTGCCATTGTCTTTTTTGGTAGAAGTTAACATAATGCTAATTGATATGAATTTTTTAAATTTGGAATTTGTAGGTTAATGTCTTTTTGCTAAATTTGGAATATTTTCAACTATTAGTTCTTTGAAAAATGTCCAACCCTTATTCTTCCACTTTCGGAGATCTTATGGTCAAAACATTTATCATTGCCCGTTAAATCACTGAGGTTCTATTTTTACATTTTCTCCAATCTTTTGTTTCCTCTTTGTTGTTTAAATTAAGCATTGCTATTGAATGTCATTTCCTTCTACCATGAGCCTATTCCGTGAGTTATTTGCTCGCCTATTTTTCAGTCTTATAATTTTCCATTGTTAAGGCATATTTCTTTGCTGATATTTTTCACTTTTTGTGTTTGTTTCAAGAAAGTTTGTAATTGCTTGTGAGAACATTTCTCAAAATGATAGTTGCTTTAAAATCCTTGTCTGATCATTCTCATAGCTGATTCATCTCAGTATTGGCAGTTAGCATCTTTTCTCATCCAAATTGTGATTTTCCTGGTTCTTGGTATCAAGAGCAATTTTCTATTGTATCCTAAGTATTTTGGATATTGTTGGGACACTTTTAATTCTATTTAAATCCTAAATGCAGCAGGCAATTAAGATGTAGGTCTTGGCTTACTTTTGTGGGTTGTGGTTCAAATGACAATTTAGTTTCCAGAGCTTTCACAGTTCTATTCTTGTCTGCTTGGTTCACCTGGGGTACTGTGCCCAGCGGGGCATCTTGCTGGAACTCTGTTGTGTTCCCGATGTTGCTGGGAGGGCAGAGAAGACAACAGCAGGCCTGGGAGTGGACTGCAGTTCCTGGACTGCCCAGCACTGCCCGGTGACACTTACCTTCCCGAACCCATGCCACCAACCGGGGTGAAAGTTACCCACCTGGATGTATCATTCTTCCAGCAGGAAGTAGAGGATGCAGGGGTCCATGGAAAGAAGATGGTTCCCCCAGTTTTGCTCTCTGGGCTGCCAGGTGTTGGTGTGTTTCCCACTGATTTGTTGGTGCTTTGGGGCAACCCTACCTGCATCACTTGCTGCTACAGAGGGGTAAAGGTGCCATTTTAGTCTTAGATGGGTACACTATCTATCTATCTATCTATCTATCTATCTATCTATCTATCTATCTATCTATCTATCTATCTATCTATCTATCTATCTATCTATCTGTCTGTCTGTCTGTCTGTCTGTCTGTCTGTCTGTCTGTCTGTCTGTCTGTCTGTCTGTCTGTCTGTCTGTCTGTCTGTCTGTCTGTCTACCTATTTATTTTTTGACACTAGGTCTTGCTATGTTGCCCAGGGTTGTACCAATCCTGTGACTCAAGTGATCCCAGCCTCAGCCTTCCAGGTAGCTGGGATTACAGGTGCCAGCCACTGCGCCCAGCTGCTTTTTCAAGAACTAGGTCTCTCTGTGTTGCCCAGGGCAGTCCTGAACCCGTGAATTCAAGCGATCCCAGGCCTCTTGCCTCCCAGTGCTTGGATTATAGGTGTGCACCACCATGCCCGGTTATAGATGGGGACACTTTAATACAAGGAGGGATTGACAAGTGAAAAATAGTTTATTAACACATGCAACTCACATCCTATGTGAGAAGCTTATGCCAAAAATAACTGAAAATGCAGCTTAGGTAGCATCTTCAACAATACAAAGTAAATTTGTAGGGAAATGGCAGGACAAAATAAAGCAAGCTTAGGCTTTCAAGAGTCACAAACTGAGGTGAATATCTGAGAAGCAGCGGCTTGTAGGGGCAACCATCTCCCTTACCAGCTGTTGGGACGACCTTCCTATTGGCGAAATCTGCTGTAGTGCATAGACAGGCCAGTCTGTGGAGGTTCTTTATTGGTTCTAGCAGTTACACTCCTGGACCAGGCAGGCCAGGGCAGGGCCAGGGCAGGAGGGCTGGGAGGCAGGCGAGCCCCCAGCTCCCCAGAAATCTTCACACTTTTACTCTTTCTCTGTTCTCTCTTCTCCCCCCTCTTTTCCTCCCTCTCCCCTCCCCTCTCTCCCTCTCCCTCTCTTCTCTTCCTCTTCTCCTCCTCCTCTTCCCCCTCCTCTCCCCTCTACCCCCTCACCTTCTTCATCTTCTCTCCCTCCTCCCCCTCTCTTCCCCCTC
>PVHY01026231.1:0-17489 GCA_004024945.1 Uropsilus gracilis
CAGCCGAGGGTTGCAGGCCCTCGGTGGCCACCTGGCCAAGCTCACATGGCTCACATCTTTAGAAGATGGCTGATTCCCATCTCGCCTCCATTGAACCTCTCTATCCCCTCTCCATATTGGAATCCCAATCGAATCGAAAAATCCTTCTCTTTCTTTGCACACCCTTTATATACCCTGATTTCCCGCCTTCCAGGAAATCTGTTTCATTTCTTTCTTCCCCCTGCATCCTCCTGAAGGGAAATTCCAGCTAAGGCCATTCTCCCATTTTAGCATACCTGTCCTTGAAATCTGCAATCTTAAACAGGAGACAATGGGGGGGGGGACACACCCTATCAGTTTGACCCGAGGCAGAGGTCACCCTCGGTCACCCGTGACTCCTTGCTGACCGGTGGCTCTTGGCCACTTGGAAGAGGCCATGCCTGTCCTGCTGCTGCGCTGAACACCGTGGTCAGGGAAAGCAAGGCGCGGGCTGCGCTGCCTGTTAAGTCTGGGGGGTTGTCTGTGCCGGCGGGGGTCTTCTGAGGCCTGGTGGCTGGGCTTGGTTGTCCCCTGGTGCGCTCCATCGCACTGCTAGTCTGTTGCATCTGTGGTTATGGGTTCAGGGGCCACGTTTGCCGAGGGAAGCTTGCAGAATGAGCGCAGATGGTAGGTGGGAAAACCCTGCGGCGTGAGTCGTCAGGGCTTGTCCCACCCTTCCGCCATGAGCCTCTCGTGCCTGTAAGCTTCAGCCTATGAAATGGCTGGGACCAGGGATCGCGGTTCGAGTCCCACCTGGGCCTGGTAGCGAGACCTAGTTCCAAAAAAATAGCTGGGCGTGGCGGCGTGCGCCTGTAATCCCAGCTACCTGGGAAGCTGAGGCTGGGGATTGCTTGAGTCTGTGGTACCCCGGGCAACAAGAGCCTGCGGTTCCACGGGCAAAAATAGCGAGACCTATTTTTTCTGTGGAAAAAAAAAAAACCCAGCCCCAAACTTAGGCCAAGCAGAGGTGAAATTGAAGCATTTCCTTCTGAATTCAGTCATTATCATAATGATCTGGGAATGTTACCCTTGAGTTAAGGGTAAACGTGTCGAGAGTTACAATCTGTGTCCGAGAAGCCAACTGTGCACCAAAGGAAGGGAATTTCCTCTCAAGAAACACAGATGGTGGGGATGTGGGGGAGATGTCAGTCAAAGGATACAAACTTTTCATACAAGAGAAACAAGTTCTGAGGATCTAAACTACTGCATAGTCATCGTTAATAAAACTATATTCTATATTCAGAAGTTGCTAAAAGATCATTGATTATATTTATTGTTTAGGACTATTGATATTTGCTTGTGCAGTGCTGACTTTGGTTTCTGATACTATATATGATTTTGGGTAATAACTTCATACCCCCTCAGATACACATCTCCACACTAAGTCTGTCAGCAAAGCGGGCTTCTTTACTCTGGACTGTTAGGTTTCCTACCTTCTTTGTTCCCATGGTTATCCTCCCTTCCCCTCTTGTGGCCTCAGTTCTGCAGTCATATTTTCAGAATTTGTTTTGGTTTTGTTACTTCTTTGTTTTGGTTTCCCATCCAATAAGAATGAAATCACCTAGTATTTGTCTTTCTCCTTCTGCTTTGTTTTACTTAGTATAATACCCTCCAGTCCATTCTTGTTATGGCAAATGACAAGAGTTCATCTTTATTTTTTAAATTTTGTTTGTTTATTTATTTATTTATTTATTTATTTATTTATTTATTTATATTTATTTATTTATTTTGAGACTAGGTCTTGCTATTTTTGCCCATGGAACCGCAGACTCTCAATTGCCCGGGGTACCACAGACTCAAGCCATCCCCAGCCTCAGCTTCCCAGGTAGCTGGGATGACAGGCATGCGCCACCACGTCCAGCTATTTTTTTGGAACTAGGTCTCACTATGGGCCCCAGGCAGGACTCGAACCGCGATCCCTAGCCCCGGCCGCTTCATAGGCTGAAGCTAACAGGCACGAGCCACCGTGCCCGGCCCCATCTTTAAAATAAATTTTTTTAAAATTCTGTGCAGATAATGCCAGGGGCTCTGACATTCTTTTTTTTTAATATTTTAAATTTTTTATTTATTTTTAAACTTTAAATCACAATCTCAGTAAATGGCTTTTGGGGTACCTCCCCCCTCCCTCAGGTGCCCCCTCCATTCTCTCACATCCCACTCTTTGTTGTTTGCTGGTCTGTGTTAAGTCCATTAGCCTCCTTCTCTCCTGTAGCAATGTTCTTTCATTGGGTGAGGGACTGTTCTTGGAACCAGGTGAGCCTTGATGGCAGGTTTTCAGTGTTCAGTTTGTGTTGGGCAGCCAGTCTACACTTAATTGTGGTCTGTCTGTGCTTTCTCATTGGAGGCTGTCTTTTCCAATCCCATCTCTGTTGTGTTGCTGCTTTACCTTATGGTTCTGGCATCAGATTTAGGGGATCTCACCCCCAGCCAGTGTCCAACATTCTTTGTTAAGCTGCTAGAACGAACAACGTCTCTACCTGCATTGGGACGGTTGCAAAACACGCTTTGACATTGCCTAATTGCGTAAGATCTACCCAATGCTTAGTTTTCCCCCCGTATTTATCCTGCTTCCTCGTCTCAGCCTCCAAGCGCTGTGGTTTGGTGACTGTCGGTAATTGTAGCAAGTCCTTGCTGTTATTAATTTGAATATTTCTTCTTCATTCATAGCTTCTCACCCTTGCAATATTCTGATTACATTCATGTTTGGCCGCTGAGTTCCTACAGTTTCTCTTCTGCTCTTTCCGTCGTTCTTCCCTTTGCATTTCAGCAGGGAAATTCCTTCCTTCCTTCCTTCCTTCCTTCCTTCCTTCCTTCCTTCCTTCCTTCCTTCCTTCCTTTCCTTTCTTTCTGACTAGGTCTTGCTATTTTTGCCCATGGAACCGCAGGCTCACGTTTCCCAGGGTACCATGGACTCAAGCAATCCCCAGCCTCAGCTTCCCAGGTAGCTGGGATTAAAGGCACACGCCACCATGCCCAGCTATTTTTTTGGAACTAGGTCTCATTACGGGCCCCAGGCGGGACTCGAACCATGATCCCTGGCCCCAGCTGCTTCATAGGCTGAAGCTTACAGGCACAAGCCACCGTGCCCAGCAGCAGGGAGGTTTCTATGTGGCCACTCGAAGCCCACCGACTTCTCGACTCTGCTGCGTCCAGGCCTCGGAGGAACCCATCAGCTTTGCTGCGCTTGGTTACTGTTTTCATGTCGAGCCTTCCTTGTGCGCAAGCTGCAGGGGCCTGAAGCACACACCCTTGCAGAGAGCATCATCTCTTCATAGTGAGGTCGGGTCGAACAGGAATCTTACCCGTGACTTTTCCTGAAGTAGCATAAGTGAGGAAAGATCACCTCAGGACGGGGAGGTCTCAGCTGTTCGAGGTTTTTGTGGGTCAGTTTGGAACGAGCAGAAACTTGAAAAGCCTGAGTTGACGCAGTTTCGATTCTGCTTTTGGCCGCGTGCGCACAGGAGTGACGCGCGCTGCAGCATCGCCACCACAGCCGCTGAGGCAGGTGATGCCCCTGAGGGAGGACCGGCTGACTCACACACCCTATGTCCAGCCCCTCCCTGCCTGACGCTCAGCACCTGCCCCGCATGGCTATCAAGGGGCCTCCTTTGCCCTCTGGCCTCCACTGTACTTGGTCAGAGGGACACAGGATGGGGTCAAGGTCAAAGACTATGGGGCGATTGGGGGGATAGGATTGCTCAGGGGCAGGGGTGGAAAGGTAGACAGACCAGGTCATGGACAGACGAGTGCTAGGCTCAGGCTCTGTCATCACCCCTGCCCACAGGTGTGCCATGTCGTCCGGCCACCTGTTCCTACAGGCTGGGCAGTGGATAGTGACATCCCACAGCAAAGGGAATCGGGACTTCTCGGGTTCTCACCAATGGATGCCCTGGGAAGCACATGGTGACAGGGGAGAGGAGAGTGACAGTGATGAAAGAAGTGACGATGAAGCATGGTCCTCGGGACTTTAAACAAGAGGGAAGCGCAACCCTTGGACTGGAGACGTCTCTTCTCGAAGACTCATGCGGCCTGCCCGGCTGCCAACCAGCACTTCATGTGCCCGCAGCAGTGGCAGCAGATGCCGAGGGAGAAGGGCCCCCCAGCAATCCCCCACAGCCAGGAGCCGCCATCCACATGGCAGCTGGGGCCTGGAGGCCAAGCCTATGGTTGTCTTGTCACACACGGACTTTGCAGCCTCCCGAGGATCAACTGTGCACGTTCACGTATTTCGAAATCCTTGCGAGCAGTTCGGCTAAGCTGAGCCAGGCATGGGGGCTTCCAGAATACGGTTAAACTGAATTGTGGAACAGAGAAAATTTGTTTTGACTGTTTGTCCAAACTCCATTTTCCTGCCGGGCACGGTGGCTCCTGCCTGTAAGCTTCAGCCTATGAAGCGACCGGGGCTAGGGATCGCGGTTCAAGTCTCACCTGGGGCCCGTAGCGAGACCTAATTCCAAAAAAATAGCTGGGCGTGGTAGCACACACCTGTCATCCCAGCTACCTGGGAAGCTGAGGCTGGGAACTGCTTGAGTCTGTGGTACCCCGGGCAACGAGAGCCTGCGGTTCCATGGGCAAAAATAGCGAGACCTAGTCTCAAAAAAACAAAAAACAAAACCAAAACAAACTCCATTTTTTTAACTGTAAGTTTTCCTTTTTTACTAGCTTTGCACATTTGCATAGCAAAATGATCTGTGGAACTAGTCTTGAACCCTCTTTTAAGCTTTACTACTCGGGCCTCGGGACATTTCAAACTAAGCACTTCCAACACCTTTATTCCCGGAGAAAAAGATCCCAGGCCAAATGATTAGATACAAAAGAGAAATATTACTTTTTATGTTGCTATGGAAAGCATTGCTTTTCTTTGAAACCTTTTGTATAGTGAAGATCGCTTGCATTTTACTATTCCTTTGCATCCATGGGGGGTTTTACTGTCTACAAGATCAACCACTCAGTCCTCCCCCCCCCCCAGTAAACTTTAGGTTCTTTTCATTCTCTTAGAAACAGAATTTGCATGCAGTAAAGTCATTCTCCCGTGTCCAAGCTGTGGGGTCTGTAACCAGTCACTTCAAGAACAGTTCTACCACCCCAGTAGCTGCCCTTGACCTTCCCAGGCTGCAGCCAGCTGGCACAGCTGGGCAGACACGCCAATAAGTTGCCTGGATGATGCCTTGTGGGCAAGTAAGGAACATAGCACTGTAGCTGGAGTCTGGCCTAAGGAGAAAAACCTCAAAAAGCAGCATGGAAGGCAGCCCATCCCCAGCTGCGGCCCAGGTCAGCACCCTGGGATGTGGTCACCAAGTTCTAAGAAACACAAGTGTGGATCTTTTTTTTTTTTTGAGGCCAGGTCTCACTATGTTGTCCGGGACTCAAGTGATCCCTAGCCTCAGCCTCCCAGGTAGCTGGGATTACAGGCACACACCACCACGCCCAGCTATTTTTTGACTTTTTTTTTTTTTGAGACTAGGTCTCGCTATTTTTGCCCGTGGAACCGCAGGCTCACGTTGCCCGGGATACCACAGACTCAAGCAATCCCAGCCTCAGCTTCCCAGGTAGTTGGGATTACAGGCACGTGTCACCATGCCCAGCTATTTTTTGGGGACTAGAACTCACTACGTGCCCCTGCCCCCTCCAACCACAATCCCTGGCCCCAGCTGTGGCACCCTAGGTTGCCACCTACAGGCATGCGCCACCATGCCCGGCCCCAGCTATTTTTTGAGACTAGGTCTCGCTATGTTGCCCCGGGAGGGTCTCAAACCCACGGACTCAAAACTATTCCTGGTCTCAGCCTCCCTCCTAGGCTGGGATTAAAGCCACGTGCCGCTGTGACCGGCTTTGGACCTTTGGTTTGACACTGGAATCTGAGCCTCTGAAAGAGGCTGGCATGCGGGGAATCTTGAGGCCTGTGCACCACTGAGGATGAGAACCTTGGAATGTGGGCACTTCCCAGAGGCGTTTACTTGCTGGAAACTGGACTTTGTGGAAGCGCTTACTGCGGGCCTGGCCTGGTGAGAAGATGCTGCTGAGACCTGGGCTTCTTTGCGAAAGCTTAGATGCCATCTTAGAAGCATTGTAGGACTTAAGAGACCGCACAGTAACGGGGTAAGATAACAGGTCACTCACGGCCTCAGTGACTCTTGCCGGTCTCTCATTGTACAGAAACCTTGTTATTTTGAGCTCTCTTGCAGTTGTGCGCACAGGTGTAAGAGCCCAGGGCGTGCCAGGTCTCCTTGTGTAGGTTTGGTGCCTCCTTTGCACCTGGTTCCAAGGCAACCACGGATGTCCTGGCTCGTGTCTTCTAAGTTTATTTTAAAATAAGGTAGTTTAAAGTAAAAAAAGGGAAAAAAGAAGACCAAAAAGACTAAATAGGCAACTTGCACGCACGCACACACGCGCGCGCGCGCACACAGACACACACACACACACTGACAGCTGTGATTTTATTTTTTTAAAAAGGATTCAGTACAAGGTCCCAAGGTAGTGCATGCAAGTCAGCAGCCCTCACACCGCCCCTGACGACCAGCACAATCTGCTGCCCAGCCGCTGACCTGGTAGAGACTGGCTTCTCATGGAGCTCTGTCGCCTGCTAATACCGACGTCTGATCTACTGTGGCTCACGCCACCTCAGCGCATGCGTGAATCTCTGCGGTGAAGGCACGTGTGTCCTCAGGGGATCAGCGCAGGAAAGATACAAACCAGGCGGACACGGCCACCTTTGCCCACAGCTTGATTCTTGGCCTCTCCATTTGTCAGCAGCGTCAGGGGTCTAGCGATGTCATCTTCTCTCCTGAGAGCGTGTGCTGGGTGCAGTCAGGGCGCAATATCCACGCAGGGGGACCCTAATGTGTTTTAACTCATGAGGCCACCTTTTCCCTGCTGTTAACCCATCTCTGTCTAACCCACCGGCCCCCAGCGTGGTGCTGATGTGAAATCCCGGAAAAGGGGCAGGGGCGGAGGATCCGCCTGCGGCCACAGCTGTGACCACAGGAGACTCCCGCCAGGGGAGAATTCAGCCACATCAGACTTAGTGCTTTCAGTGATTTTTAAAAAAAAATTTTTAAAGTTTCTTCTATGCGTGGCCCTTGACGTGCTTCATGATTTAATTATGGCTGCCTGGGATGGCTCTCAGGGGAAGGGTGCGTTCAGTGCACAAGTCCTAACTGAAACGGCTAGTTAAGAGGGTTAGTCCCGTTAGAGAAGTGACTAGGATGAGAAGCAGCGTTTACCTTCTGGAACTACCTGCTTTTCTGTGCAAAGAGCTTCCTCCGCTTCAGTCGGAGAAAAGGCGGACTGAGCAGGAAGGAGCAAGTGGCCATCGTGGAACCTCCAGAACAAAGCACCAAGGACATGGACCGCGAGGAGGCGCAGCGGCCTGTACCAGGCACCGTGTAGACACCCAGTGGCCAGCTTCCCTCACACAGCCCCCACCCTGTGCCCCTCCACAGGGCCGTCCGCCCAGCCAGAGGCCTGGCACGTGCTAGAGAAATGAGAATAGTGTCAACACAAACACAGGTGACTTCTACACCACAATGTTCCCCGGACACGCCCGAGGCCAACAGGCGGCGTCCCAGGACGTGACAAAACACATCCCGGCTCTCACGCCAGCGAGCGCGGCCTCAGCTAAGGGCAATAAAGTGACTAGTGATGGGTGACGTGTCTGTCTGTCCCTAGACCAGAGCACCAGAGCTCCAGGAGCAGTTTCCCTTCCAGCTGCGGCGGGGAGGAGGCCTGGCTCCACAGCACTACGGCGCGGCCCTGCACCGCGGCTCACACACCTATGCCTCGGCACCAGCACTGGCAGGGACAATGGATGGGCCGAAAGGGAAGGCAACTCATCGACTAGCCTCAGGTTTACTTCCTCTCCTGACTCGGGGAAGCCTGACCCTCCCAGCAACACTCCGCGATCGAAGTCCCAGGTTACAGACCGGGCCCTCAAAAGCGCCTGGGTAAGAGTCATTTGCCAAAGCCTTAGGGGGAGGCCTCTTGGTGGACAGACAGTGCCCCTGTCCCCTCGATCACTCAGTGCCGGGGTTGGGACTCTCCTCCCCAGGAGACCACTCCCTTCAGCAGCATCAGTGACGCCCTGCCCAGGTGGTTGGTTTCCTGACTGAGGCAGAGAACCCAAACCAGGAAGGAAACAGCCCCTGGTGAAGCCGGCTCTGACGGCCCCAGGCTCTCTGGGTCCACACTGCTGCCTCCCCGGCACACCTCCCTGCGCCCATGCCGCCTTGCAGGACAGGCCTGTGGGCCAGAGGCGGAAGGCGGGGGGGGGGGGGGGGGGGGGGGGGGGGGGGGGGGGGGGGGGGCGGCAGGCTGCGGCCAGAATGGAGAGTGCTGGGAAGGCGTGCACCCCACCCTCGCACGACGCCCCATGGCCAGGCGTGTGGCCCTGCCACGTGCGTGCACAACAGCCATTTCCGCGTGGGCTCAGCAGCACTGTGGCTCCTTCCCAGCGGTTGGAAGTCAGTCCCTTCTAAAGGGAAAAGCCAACGGGAGAAACCGCAAGCCGCGTCCGGATTCTTCCTGCTCTGGTTCCCGTTTTGCTGTTTGGCCGCAGCGGAAACGCCTTCGCGTGCACGGCCAAGGCCAACAGCAGCCTCCCTCCCAGACCCGCTCGCACCTCCAAGCCCGCCTTCCTCCGCCCCCACCCACCAGCCCGCTCCGCCCCCCGGGCCGCACGGCCGTCAGTCGGCGCCCCCCTTCTGCTTGGCCAAGGCGCGCCGCAGCTCGCGCAGGTTCTCCGTCAGCACGTCCACTTCGTCCAGGCGGCCGCACTGCTTGGCGTCGAAGATGTAGGCCTTGATGTTATCGATCTGCTGCAGCAGCAGCTCCTCCTCCAGGGGCTCCAGGCCCTCGGGCCCGCTGTCGCTGTCCAGCTCGAAAGGGTTGGTGCAGGGGGCCCCCTCGAAGGGGTTGCTGGGAACCAGGGGGCTCGCGGGCCTCTGGCGGGGAAGCTCGTCCTCCTCGTCGAAGGGGTTGGGTGCTGGGCCGTCGGGGCTGAGGAAGGGGTTCCCCGCCACGGCTTCCTCATCGTCCTCTTCCTCAAAGGGGTTGTACTCCCTCGGGACCGGGGCCGCGGGGCCGGAGGAGGGGTCTGCGGCAGGAGGGCTGGCCGGGCCCTCTGCTGTGGGGCTGGATAGGTCTTCCTCCTCGAAGGGGTTCAGGGAGGACCCCTCACTCTGCTGGGACAGGGTGTCTCGGGGGAAGAGTTCCTGGCTGCGGGCTGGCGGCCCAGACCACGCTCGGACGGGCTCCTGGGCTGAGCTGGGTGAGGGCGTCTTGGGAGCGGCGCTGCTCTGACCCGGGGAGGAGTCGAGGTCCAGAGCATACGCGAGGTGGGCGCGGGGCTCCCTGCCCGGCTCCAGCTGGAAAGGCCTGAGCTCCCGGAAGTCCAGGGACCGAGTCCGGGTGTGCGCGGACGACGTCCGGAGCTGCTCCCGTTCCCGCGCCCACTCGCGCTGCTGCAGCATCTGCAGCTGCTCCCGCTGCAGGTCCTCCTCCTCGGCCTGCCGCCGGGACAGCTCGATGGCCTTCTCCGTCTGCTGCTGGTCGTACTCGTCCTGCAGCTGCCGCAGGTTCTCCTGCAGGGTGCGCACCTCGTCGGCCCTGCCCGCCGCCTTGGCCTGCCGGATGAACGATGTGATGTTGTGGATCTGCTGGAGGAGCGGGTCTGAGTCTTCGCTCTGCCCCTGGCCGCCGGACAGCGGGAGCCAGCCCTCGGCCTTCCTCAGAGGGGCATGGCCTCCACGAAAGGTCGACAGCTCCCCGTTGGCTGCGTGAGACGCCAGGTCGCCCCGCCTCTCCTCCAGTCTTCGCTGGGACTCCAAGGCGGCCTGGGGAGACACCCGAGAGGAGAAACGCGGTCATGCAGCACCGGCAGCCACGCCGCCTGCACCGTGCGGCCCTGCGACCACCAGGCGGGCGTGATCCCTGAGCTGGAACACCAGCTGTCCACCGTAAGCCACGCTTTGCCAGCGGACAGAGACAGACCTGCTTCTGAAAGCGCAGCAGTGTGGAGAGGCAGGGGGGGCGTCTCAACCCCAGCCGCACACTTGCCTCAGGCCGCCGCGGTCTCCACCGCTCACGCCCCCCAGAGCTGCACACCGCATCGCCCACAGGCCGCCTTCTGCTTTAGTGGGCCTGTCCCAGGGCCCTCTACGGAACCCCCGGAGCCTGGGTTGTCTGCCGCCTCCACCAGCGGGCGGAGGGCCATCTCTTCAGTGCTCTGAACGGGCACACAGCTGAGGAACTGCTGGGGGTGGGGCACCAGGAATTCTGGCGTCCAGGGGGGAGGCGAGGCCCATAGACGCCAACTGCCAACTCAGCGAGCCAGAGGCTCTCACTCACCAGTCTCACGGAACTGGGAGCCTGCAAGGCCTCCGTGTGAGAGACGCCAGCCGCCTGCCCTCACTCACCTGTCTCTCTAGGATCCTCTTCTGCTCCATTTCCTGCTGTCTCTTCTTCTTCAGCTCCTCAAACTGTTCTTTGGTCGGCAGAGACATCAAACCAAGCAACTTTTCCTGTAGGAATCAGGTAAATCTACACTTTCGCTCTGGCTGTGGTTCATTGTTCCCCTAGAAAACTTGAAGCAGACCTGTACGCCCCCGTCTGTGTCCCCCTCCCCACGCCCCTGCTCTGTCCTCCACAGCACCCTGCACCATCTTAGGAGCTGTTTCGCAGTTATTTCTTCTCTACCCCCCTCCCCAGAATATATGCTTTTATAAGAACAGAAATGTTTGTCTTCTTGCCCACAGTAGGATGCCCAGCCCCTGAAACACTGCCTGGCAAAGCAGTCCTCACCAGACGACTGGCTAGACTCACCCGTCAAAGGGAGAAAGGCCCCTCTCAGCATTGAGGTGCTGGGGGAGCCCAAAGGGCCTACGTCTAGCAGAGCTGCCAGGGAGCCCCAGAGGGAGACAGCCGGGTCCCGCGGAGAGGAGGCCTTCTGCGGGAACAACTCGGCCCTAACACCCAGGTTTAGTCTATCCTTGAATCAGCTGTTTCCTCCCAGCCAAGGGTCGCAGAGACTCCCTCGGCAGCCCAGCCCCAGGACGAAACGCTGAGCACCAACAAGTCAGGCAGTGTTCCCACCGCAAACACAAACGGGCCCCTACTGAGAGCCCCACAGAGCAGACACGCACGGTCTCGTCAACGCAGTATCCTGCAGCCAGCCGAGCAATGGTGCCCAAACCTGGACCTACACCCCGGTTACAAACACCTTCCGTAACAAGGTCAGGCGGGGAAAAGGAAAGGGAACGTAACAGGAGGACAGGTGACCACTGAGGCAGAGGACTGAAAGCAGTTTGTGCTTTCGTTTGGAATCGATTCTTCTCTGAATGTGGCATATAATCTTCTAATTCAAATATAATCCTGAAAAAGAGCACGTGAACAGGAAACAGGCGGGGCGGAGCAGGCACCAGCCAGGTCTGCCCAGGCCTTACCTGCACAAACAGCGTCGCTGAGTACCTGACCATCCTCTGCAGCCGCAGAGTGTTGGGATGTGGTGGGGGGTCCTGGTTCAAGCCCAAGGTTAAGATCTTCTTACTGGATTGGAAAAAACACACCAGTGCAGGGGGTGCTGCCAGTCTCCGAAACAAAGACGGGAAGCCCCCGAACTGCTGAGAGGATCCGGGGAGCTGCTGACCACTCTGAGTGTCCTTGAAGTGGTGGCTGCACCCACCGCCTCAGCAGCGCGCTGGGCATGACGCACAGCCAGCCGCTGAGAAGGGCACATCGAGGACCATGCTTGGCTTACTACGCACCATCAGTGGTTTAAGTGTCTAGTAAGTCTTAGTAATTGTGAACAAAGGGCTGCATTTTCATTCTGCACCCAGCCCCACCAATGCAGCCAACTGTGCACGCAAGGATGGACAAAGATGCCTCGTTTCAGTTCTTTCTGAGTCTCTGTGCTTCCTATGCCTCAAGTGCTGAGTTGACTACTGCAGCCAGCCTGGTGGCGCATGCCTGTAGGTGGCAGCCTAGAAAGCCACAGCTGGGGCCAGGGATCATGGTTCGAGTCCCGCTGGGGGCACATAGTGAGATCTAGTCCCCAAAAAAAGAGCTGGGTGTGGTGGCGTGCGCCTGTCATCCCAGCTATCTGGGAAGCTGAGGCTGGGGACTGCTTGAGTCCGTGGTACCCCGGGCAATGTGAGCCTGCAGTTCCATGGGCAAAAATAGCGAGACCTAAAAATAAAATAAAATAACCACCGCAGCCAGTGCAGGTTCAAAAGCAGCTGTCAGCTTGAAGCTTCTTGAAGCTGAGTTCCCACCTGGCTCTGCCACTGTGGGATATTTTCTCATCTACGGGGATACCAATCGGGTATTTTAACCCCTGCACTACAGGGTAACTTTGGCAGAACAGAAGAGCTGCTCCATGTGCAGATACCCAGTGACTGGCATGTAGCTGGTGTAAACAGTTATTAGCTCCTAGTCCTGCAATAATGCACACCAGAAATCCTGAAGTCACTGAGATGTGGGGTGGCAGGGTGGCGCCTTCCTCAGCCTCCTCCTCACATGCACCCTCTGTCACGGGGCTTCGAGCAAACTCAAATCCAACAGTACCCTGAACCCTCTTTCCTCCCCCACCAGAGCAGCACCTGCTCCCCTCGATGCAGCAGGATGCACAGCAGCTGCCCAGGCTTACCTTAAAGCATCTATGAGCTCATACACTTTCTGCACTTCCACTCGAAGGTCATTGGCATGTTCCAGACTGTATGTCGTCTCTCCAGCACTGAGGGGAAATCACAGAGAAGCTTGCTCTCAGCCGTGTCTCACCGATGGAGGGTGAAGTGCAGAAAGACGCTAAAGCCTGAGGCCTCACAGAGAGAGACCGAGTTAACTCTCTCCTCGTGGCATTTCAGACTTGTACACAGCGCAGCGTTCCTTCCTTTCCACAACATAAATGCGGAGCAACTGGAAGCCCCTCTCAGAGACAGATGTGCGCTAAGGCCTCGGAGGGCTGCTCCTTAGTGCATCATCAGAATACACGCGGCTGAGTCCACCGTCCCGCACTTTGCCCAGCGTCACTGTCCAGGAGGACATGATGCGCTTTACTGAGCACACTGGCCACACTCCGCCAGCGCAGAAAGCCCAGACTCTGTCACCCAAAGGCTGCCCGGGGAGGAGAGAAGTAACGGAAAGCTACCAAGGAGCCTGAAGGCCGGGCAGTGGCCCACACAGAGCATGGCACTGCCCCAGCTCCAGGGTCGGTGGACAGTTGCTCCCTGTGTCTGCGTGAGGACTGTGTGAGAAAAGCACGGATTCTAAACCAAGAACGGAGGGAGGGAAGAACTGCCCAGGGAGGGGGAGGGGACTTCTGGGAAGGCCAGAATGGCAAAATCCAGCCTCAGAGCAACAGCGCAGTTGTGAGTTTAGCACTGGTCACAAGCCCACCGCCACCATTGCTGGATGCCACGTGCTAGTTACATCCTCAGCGAGAACACAGGGGCCACGCTTATCCAGCGTTTCCGAGCAGAGAAACCCCACATGACCTCTGCTGTTCGCCAGCCCAAGGAGCTCAGTAGCCTCTCTGAGGCAGCGGTAACTTAAGCAGTAGACCGCTCAGCCACGCTACCCGGTAACTTAAGCAGTAGAAACAGAGCAATGTTTCCCGAGTTCACCTCCGGTAAAACACTCTTAGCTGGGAATACATCGGCGTGCGCTGCAAGCTGAGCGTTCAGTAACTTGCTTCGTCATCTCTTACTGTACAGTTCGCGCAAAGCACCGTGGGCCAGGGCTGAGAAGACTCGTGCTGCTGTCGATAGCTCCTCCTCACACCAGCGTCTCGGGCCAGCCAGAATCTGAAGTCACCTGCCTGTTCTCCATCAGCTCAACCAATTCAGCGTCCCTCGAGCAGTGCCCATGCGCCTGCGCAGCCCTGTCACACGGGGAGGGCTGTGCTCCCGCAGCAAGACAGCTGCACGGGTAGGGCACGGCCGCCGTCCAGCCCCAGCACCCAGAGCGGAGCCTGGTGCTCAGTGGTACCCAGGGACCGCCGACCGCACGGACAAGGGGCGCCACCAGCACCTCCAACTCTAACCTGCATCACTCTGAGCTCCGGAAGAGGCAGCACCTTCAAAGGGGCGAGCAGTGTCCTCCACAGAGGACTGGGCAGCATCTCCAGCTGCGCGAGCCAGGCTGCCTGCAGGGACCAGGCACTCTGCCGCTGTCCTGCAGACGCGGCTCCCAATAGCGGTGGCCGCGCCAGAGACACGTGTGCTCACAAGCACGGGGAGTGCAGTGAGTGCTGGCAAATATGCAGAAACCAACACCCTGCCCGGCTGCTGCAGGGGCGTCAAGGCGTGCTGCCACCTGGAGGACAGTCTGCCAGTCCCCAAGCCATCAAGCCCGGAGTTGCCATGGACCCAGCAACGCCACTCCGGGGCAATGCCCAAGGGAAGTATGTGCCCACGCACGGTACTCAGAAGGATTGCTCATGGCTCCCTGGTAGTCTAGTGGTTAGGATTTGGCGCTCTCAGAAGGATTGCTCATGACAGCCGCAGTGGAACAACCCACACACTTGGGAAAGGACAGACGGACACATGGAACGTGGCTGGGGCATCCGATGTCCCACATGAAAGCAATGACACAAACACCATGACATGGGGGTGACCCTTCAAGCTCTCACACCAAGGGGAGGAAGTCAGTGCCAGGCCCACGTTTATGGACTCACCCGTCTGCAACGTCTGAATGCGAGTACCGAGCTGGTGGGCGTGGGCGAGCGGGGGTGCCGTGACTGCCAGCGGGCATGGGGTTGTTGCCTATTTCTTGCTTTAGAACTACAACAGCAGCAACGGTTCAGCAGCTCTGAACATACTGAAAACCACTGAGCTGTGCACTTTAAAAGGGTGAATTTCTCAAACTCCAAATTAAAAACCAGCACGCAGACTAGACTTGGCTCATAGGTGAAGGCTACCTCGCCCTGTCTCAGGACCTGCCTGCCCTGCGCCCCAACACCTCTGTGCCCCCAGCAGGGGCAGCTACGAGCAGACACACGTGGCCTCTGCGCGCCCCAGGAGCCTCGCTCAGTCCTTCCCAAGCTGCCAGCGGAACAGCAGAGCGAGGCGTCGCTGGGCTGACACAGCGTGTGGGGAACTGACGTGACCAAGACGCTCTTCAGTCACAGAGGAAACAGAGTCAAGAGTTCCAGCCGCTGGAGAAATGACCAGAAACACCAGAAAACAGTCCCCACCGAACAAGAAGGTGAAGCGCTTACTTCAGCGAAGCGGCCATCTTGATGTACTCAGGAGCTTTTTGGTCCACTCTCTCCATGCAAAGCCGTAATTTCTGCAGAGGAGAAAGAGGTGAGCGGTGGCTCCGCAGGAACCAAAAAAGCTGCCCGGAGCCGCAACAGAGAGGCAGCTTTCTAAACAGTTTCTAAAGTGGGGAAATGCTGAGAGTCGTTTTGCTGTAGCTTCTTCTCCTTCCCGTTCCCTAACAGACGGCCCTTCGGAGGAAAGGAGGAAAGGAAGCACGTGGCTATTGAGGCCAATAAAGCTTTCGGGTCCTGAGCTGCATGTGAGGAAAGAACGGCCACGCCTGCAGCACGGCCCAGGGCCCAGTGGACAGGAAGTGGCCTCCAATGTCCACGGCAGGTTCGGAAACTCAGCCAGACGCCTGCAGCGCTGCTGACGGTCGCCGCTCAGCATCGTCACACAAATGCACAGTCTCTCTCTGCTCTGCTCTGTCCACTTCCCCTGCCAGAGCTCAACTCCCTCACGCCTGCGGGCGCCTGCCCAACTCCCACCCAGTCCAGCGTTCGTGTGCCAGCCTCACCTGGCCACTAGGAGCCAGGCGGGTCTCCCTGCGTCTGACTCTACACCCCATGTTCCCGCACTGTGCTGCGCTCCTCTCCACGCGCGCCCCTGCCAACGACCTTCTGAGGGGGCCTGTGTTAATGGGCGGAGGCCTTTCAAGGGGGCCCAAGCCTTTGGGCAGTTCCTCAAACTGGTCAAGTCTGAAGCTCCCGGGTGAGTTTCTTAGGACTCCTCCGGCTCCTGCTCAGCACCGGCTGCAGCTTCTGTCTTCAGCCCCAGAACCTCGCCACACACGGGGGAGCGGTCGTGTCCCGTCCCCGCCCCCCCCGCCCCTTGTCCGGGACCACCAGAGCCTCCAACTTCCAGTTTCAAGCAGGCAGGGAGTTTAGGAACAAGCTGGTGCAACACACCCAGGGCGACCGACTGACTCGCCCAGGGCTGGAAACCCTCGCCAGGAAACCACTGCGGTCCTGAAGCCGAAACTACAGGCGGTTCACAGAGCAACTCCCCGAAACACCCTCCCCAGCCTGCAGGTTTGCACACACGAGCAGCGAATCCGCCGCAACCCCGAGCGCGCGCGCGCGCGCGCGAGGCACCTCGTAGAGCTTCGCGATGTCGGGCGTGTGCTCCTTCTCGTCTATCTGCTGCTCCCTCTTGAGCAGCGTGTCCTTGCAGTGCGTGCAGCAGCGGATGCGGTCGTCATCCTTCTCGTCCAGGACGGAGCTCACGCTGCTCACGCTGCTGATGCTGCCCCGGCGGGAGCCGTGGACGCTGTTGGGTGACTGGCTGGGGCTGGTGTGCGAGCTCAGGGAGTCCTTGCTGGCACTGGTGAGCTTGTCTGTAAAGCACAGCACAGGGCAGGCAGCAGTGAGCCTGCGCCCCCGATCGCCCGCCACCCGCGGGGCAGGGGAGCCCCCAGGGGCTGGTGGGGCAAGAACCACCCACGCCTCTGCCCTCATGGGGTGAGAGAGATGAATTCACCGTCAGTCAGGTGTCAGGGAAACGGGTGGTCTTGTCTGCCTCGGAGGCTCTGAGGTCACTTCCAGCCTGGCCTCACTACCTACTACTACCCCTTCCACCTGCCCCGTGCCTCAGACACAGCCCATCCCCGCAGGACTGTCCCCGAGGCCAAACATGGGACTCCTATTCCTGCCAAAGCACTTCCTCCAGGAAGCCTCCCTAATCCTTGTGGCAAAAACCTTCCATGCCTTTCCTACCAGTTCCCACCACACGGCCCCCTGCAGGACCGCCTGCTGTTGGTGCCCACTGGGCGACCGTCCTGTGTGCCCCCAGAGCTCCTAGGAATCCAGGACTTTGAGGACGGAAAACTACCTTATCCATCCTCAATACCCCTCGATGTTCAACAGGCCCCTCAACTGCAGTGCGCGGTGGATGCTGGTTAATTAGGCCAGCACAGAAAAGAGGAGCACATCCCGCAAACATAATTCACGAGGCCTCAGCTGAGACGGAGAGTCAGGCTGATGGTAAAAAGGGAAAACACCAAGGCCACAAGTGTTGAGAAAGCCTCGGCACAGACGCCGTTTCCAGCAGCACATCAGAGTCAGTGGAAGCCTCCAGGGTTGCGACATCACCCAAAGCCCTAGAACTGGCTAAAAACCCACAAGATTATCTTTTTTTTTGAGACTAAATCTTGCTATTTTTGCCCATGGAACCGCAGGCTCTCGTTGCCCGGGGTACCATGGACTCAAGCAATCCCCA